>JBAMNC010000868.1:0-215000 GCA_037902135.1 Cetoscarus ocellatus
GACATTCTCCAGTGTAGATGCAACACCTTTGTACAACATTGGGCAGCGCCAAGCTACATCACTTGCCATGTAAAGTGTGGGTATACTCCATTTCACAATGTGCAGCTGCAGTTGGTCTCAGTATTCTGACACCATGCCCTAAGAACAAGAGATGGCTGGTCCCAGAACAACAGGACAGCAGGAGTTTAGCCCTGAGGAGGAAGCAGCTGGAGCTGACAGAGATTAATTCAGCTGTAACTGAGGGTAGCAAAGGTAGGTGGAGGTCAAATCTTGCTGGCGTTTACAAGTGTGTTGGATCAAATGTCAGAAATTTTTTAGCATGTGTAAAATTTTTCAACATATCTGACAAACATCGATGTTGCCCAACTGATGTTAACTTTGCTCTGTGTGGCCTAACCTAGCTAGACGTGGCTTGGCGTTTCCTTATGTATTAGCAAAAGTTTGCCAAAATATCAATGTGTGAATGTGGATTAAGGGTGAGTGAGTAATTTTTATCCATTTGTGCACATGCATGTGTGCAAAATGCTAAATATGTTTTATTTTTCCATGCTCCTCCTCCTGAAGGGTGGACCGTGAAGTCTAAAACCTCTTTCAACAAAATATCACCTGTCACAGTCCTTGGCCACTCCTATCTGCTCAACAGTGAAGGTAAAGTAAAATTCACAATCTGAAACCTTCAGGTTAGTCCTTTATTTAATGAACAGGGCCTGTCATTTTCTGCAGTGTATTTTTTGTCATTGAGAAGTGCAGGCTCAGGTATTGCACTGGTGTCTGTATTGGTTGAACACAGTGGTTTGATTTATTGTCCTGTGAAGGTTGCAGTGTTTTTATAACAGACCACAAACTTCTAACTCTCCTCTTCTGTTAATTTTATCTTCACTCTCTCTCTCAACATGTCTTTGTTCTCTCAGATGAGGTGGAGCGATTTCGTTTGGCTTTTGTGTCGAGGATCTGGCTCACCTACAGAAAAGAGTTCCCCCAGCTTGAGGGCTCCACATGGACCACAGACTGCGGCTGGGGCTGTATGCTGCGCAGCGGGCAGATGCTGCTGGCACAGGGGCTCCTGGTCCATTTGATGCCCAGAGGTCAGTCTTAAATAAGACTTAGATTTCATTTGAGAAAAATAGATACAAGTTTGTAAAAATGTGCTGATGGGACAGATTTTTGACTCAGATTTTGGTTAAGGTTTAAAAAAGGTAAAATCATAACATCAACATTTCATTGTGCATTCTTTCCTTTTTAATAGTTAAAGTTTTCATTCACACTGTTTAAAAGTTACTTTCTTCTTTTCATTCCTCCCTTCTTGTTTTGTTTTTTATTCATACATTTCCTGCTTCTCCTTTTGTGTTTCTTTTCAACTCAAATTATCTTTCTATGTTTCGTTTCCCCTCATGTGCTACCCCTCTCCTCTGCTCTCCTCTCTGTTGTTTTTATATATTTTCGGACCAAAAGAAGTCTGCATTCTGGTTGTTTAAAGATAAAGAATTTGTATGAAATCACACCCTGTGTAATATAAATTGCAATATCCTGCAAAGTTAATATATCATTTTGTAGTGGTGTTCACAATTTAAGTGAGCATTGTTGTTCCCTAAATGTAGTGCACTTACTGTATACCACGTTGCATTTTGAGAAGTACTGAACAGCTGCTGGTCACTTGAACCAGCAAAGTATACCATTGTGCATTGTGGATCAAGCTTAAACCAGTAAAGAGTGACATTCAGCTGCTCTTGGGGGAGAGAAGCAACAAAAGTGAATAAAGAACTGTGAAAAAGTGGGGTCATTTTTACTTAAATCGTCAGGCTTTATCTATTTTAATAAGAGTGATAGACTTTGGATGGAACTCCAAAGGTAAATGTGGTAATAAATATAAGTTATTACTTAGATAAAAAGTCTTTTAAGTTTTTTAAGTCTTTTTTTATTTTCAGTGGAACACTGTCAGTAGTAAGTTATCAGTTCTGTTGTTGTGTTATTTCAATCAATCAAAGATGAAGACATTAAAGAAATCACACTCTATATTGTAGACTGGATTTGGCCAGACGCTCTGCAGCTGACTGATGTGGACTTTGAGTTGTTAAGACCGCGTTCCCCGGCCCGGGCAGGAGGGGTTCCCATCCCTTCCTTTGGCTCACCCCGAGGGTCCAGTACTCCTGAAAAGTCTGTGCCAAGTGATCAGGCACCCAGATGCAGCCAAAAGAAGAGACCTGAGTGTGTGAAAGACAGACAGGCAGAGCCCATCCACCGCAAGCTGCTCACATGGTTTGGAGACCAGCCTCCAGCACCCTTTGGGGTTCACCAGCTGGTTGAAATAGGCAAAAGTTCAGGGAAGAAGGCTGGTGACTGGTATGGACCCTCTATAGTGGCCCACATCCTACGGTAAGGATTCTGGAGGAGGATTTATAAGCTGTGCATATCTGTGTACTTCAATGTTAATTGACAGTGATTGAAATTCTGATAACTATTTTAGGAAAGCAGTAGCCAAAACATCTGCAGTCCATAACCTGGCAGTATATGTGGCACAGGATTGTACAGGTAAGACCTCAGACCACATGCATGAGGAAGCTGATAACTTGTTCCTTGAGAATTCACTCTCTATAAGTGTGTTTGCTGCCTCCTGTAAAATATAAACCCTTATTAGTCTCTTTCACGAAAAACGTCTTCATGAATTTCAAAATGTTTTTCTTTCTTGCTTAGGTATTTTGAGTTGTGCTCATGCTCAACTGATACTGATGCCAATATTTCAAACTTCTTTTTCTGATAGTGATTTCTACATGGCTCTGCTTGAATAGGTCATATCATGTATTTTTGTTTTATATGCCTGTTAGAGTGTTTTACATGTCCCCTTATGTGGTAGGACACCTGTGTGAACAAGACAAAAAGTCTGCGGCATTAAAACCTCTCCTCCTCTTCTTTGCAGCTGCCTTAAATGTCTTGTTTCCCCAGTTTAGCCCATTGTTTGCAGTAGCAAACCCTTTGCAGAGCATAGAATGAATTTACAATTGTTGACAACACTATTGTCAACAGTTTTGATCGTACTGTGTGTGGTGTGCTCACACCACACACATAACATTCTGTCCCACCACTGATCTAGTATCTAGTCCTCAAAGACAGAAATCTTGCGTGATCAAACATAATCTAACAAAAACGAAGAAGAAGCAGAACAACAACCATAAACGTCATCTATGGCAACAACCGGAAAACACAACATGCAACATGGGAGAGGACATGCAAGAAGAGGGAATGATGGTGGTTTTTGGACTATTTTTGACGGAAAATCAGGAACTAAATAAAAGAAAAGACTGTGGAAAAATCCTGGTGACAGCGTGAACACGTGAGCTGGTCCTCCGTTTCTTAGGTCCACCGAACTTTATGTTTATGTTTCAGGTCGGCCGTGCTTCTTTATATTTACGCCTGCTTCCTTGTTCCTCAGTCAGCTCGCTTCTTGATTGGCTACATTCAGTTCCACGTCACAATTCACAGAGTCACGACTCGGGAGTCGTCAGCTTTCTCCACACACATGAAGATTTTTGGTCGTAAATATTGAACAAGTTTAATATTTACATATTGTTTATATTGTTGGCCCTGACCTGTTTTGGAGCCGACTATCGGGACAAATTCACTCTTAACACACCTCAGACCACAGGATAACCTGATAAGATAATCTTATAAGACAGAAGATAATTGGCATTTACATTGGCATTTGCCATCCTTGGTCGGGAAGGGGAAAAGTCGGGACAAAAACAGCCCGTTAATCTTTATGTGTGTACCCCGCTTAAGCACTGAACTGACCAATTAATGGAGATGACCTGTAAACCAATCGGAGCAGACTAGGCCGACATTGGAAGGGGAGCCTTAAATAGGCATGAATATATGAACCTGATTTAAGGCAAAATATGACCTCTTTAAACTCCACAACCTAATGCTTCCCTATATCAGATGAAACATTTGGTACATTTGTATGTACATGTTGATTTTCATGGTCAATATAAGGGATAATTTTAAAAGGAGCTATACCTTACCCCTTTTTCACCTCTCCACTCAGTCTCATGAGATGTGAATAAAGCTCTGAACAGCCCCTTTGAAAGCACTTGGCTTTGGTGTGTATCACTTTTAATGCAAACAAGCTTCTTCTTACCCTGCACCTCTTTCTTCACGGCATGCAGACACAAATACAACAGGATGCTGTGTGTTTGCGTGGAGATCTTTGGATTGAGGTACCAGGCGAGGTGCAGGTTTCATTATAATGACTTGGTGTGATGTCACTAGGGGCTCAGATTCCAAATAGACCATCAGATTTTATGTTTTTAGATGAAGGTGCACAGCAAACTGTGTCAGCTGATCGCATCCTTTCTTGGTTATTACATTTTTGGAAACACAAATATAAGAGCAAATTTACTTATGAATAGTTTCTTGTGGCCTGTCCTTAACTAGCTATTACCTACAAATACTGATGCTATCTGTATTGTGCATTCCTAATTGATAAATGTCTTTCTTGTTGTTACGGCCTCCATACCACTTGGAAAGTACCTGGCTCAAGATTTACCAAAGGAGACCAGAAACATATTAAAAAAGGACGCCACACAAAGGACAAAGTTGATTTTTCTCTATTGAAGTTAAAAGATTCAAATGAGAAACAAACTAAATGAAACAAAAGGGGCTGGAGTTGTCAGCAAAAATGAACAAAACAGGAGAAAATGATCAGGCCAACCCATAAGGGGCCGTCGCACCCAAACACCTCTCCATATGCTGCCTGACCAAAACTAACTAAACCAAGGAATAATCAAAACTGTGAAAACAGGACTACCGACAATCTCCAGCCCAAACTAAAACAACAAAACCCAGCAGCCTAGTGCTGCTGAGGAACCAAAAGGGAAAAGGAGAAACAAAAGTACCTGTAAATGCAGAAAACAGAGGAGTACAAAGAAACCTCCTGCTCCTCAGGTCTGTGTGTGTGCCAACCATTGCTCCTCTCTCAGCTCCTCCAAATAGCCCTCCCCTCCCTGAGCGCAGATTGCTCTCAGGTGTGCAGCAGAGGAGAGGAAGGAGGAGAGCCAGGGAGAGACAGAGAGAGAAACAGGAGCGAGAGAGGAGAGGCACCTGGGAGTGAGGGAGACAGAGAGGAGCGAGAAAAGAGAGGCACCAGGGAAAGAGGGAAAGAGGAGCAGCGCCGCACGTAACACTTGTAAATAATTCATCAAAGAGTAAAGTTAGCTCTGCCTATGTTGTTAAGTGTCTTCCGATAGGATTTATTATAAACTGACACCACCAAAGAAACGATTGATTGTATTGACTGAATGGGACACGTTATGCTGCCTTGTGTACCATGTGTATGAAAATGTGCATGTAAATAAAGTTTGGCTTGGCTCTTGTTTCTGCAGTGTACAAAGAGGACGTGGTGCGTCTGTGTGACCTGTCACGGAATCAGACTTCCCCTGATTCGCCCAGCCAAACCTGGAAGTCCGTCATCATACTCGTGCCTGTACGGCTGGGAGGGGAGGCTCTCAACCCGTCCTACATTGAATGTGTGAAGGTCTGAAAATCTGAGATTAATGTTCTGAAAAAGAGAAAAATCCAGACTTCATTTCTCTCTTAAATCTGAAACACCTGTTGTCATTTCCAGAACATCCTAAAGCTGGAGTGTTGTATTGGAATCATTGGGGGCAAGCCGAAGCATTCACTTTACTTCGTGGGTTTCCAAGGTAATTTCCAGCCTTCTGTCACTCTTCTAAAGTAAATAAACAACATCACCCCCTCTCAAAAGAGGGATTTGGTGTTCTCATGAAACAGGAGTTAAGAACTGAGTCTAAAATGTAGCCAACTATTTTTTCAGTATCTGACTCAAAAAGAAACAGAATGGGTTATCAAGACATGGCACGCCTGAAAAGAACACACTGTACTGTACTTCTGTCTTTGCTCATATTATACTGTGTGATATTTGATTAAACAGTATCTTAAAGTAAAGTCTAAAACCATAAATTGGCCCTCCTCCAAGTAACCATTTACAATAGACTTCAGTTTTTACAACACACAGAAATCACTGATCAAATTTTGCATTAAAATCTGTGATTTAGTATTTTTACTATATTGCTTATGTCTTTAATGTATTAAATCTAACTTCAGAGCGGTGATGAAAATGACATAGAAGTCAAGCTTGTCAGATTTGTTCACATATTTGCTCACTTTCTGAGGTACACAAAAGCCTATTTTTAAATTGAGATAAGATTTTTTTCTCAAGCATGAAAAAAAACAACCATGGAACCACTGTTTATGATGGGCATCGACCCCATGAACCAAAAATATACCTCTGAAATGTACTGCTCAGTAATTATTGATAGCTTCTAGCTGATACTTTGATTCTAGTAATTGTGAAGGACACTAAATACAAAAAAGAAAAACAGATCAGGGAGCCTTAAACTGTAACATCAAACCTGTTTTAAAACACGTTTTAAACCATGGACGGTTTCTGTTTCTGGTGCTCGGATCAGCATTTTGAGGTAATGTATATGCTTAATTCAATAAACTGCAGCTTAAGCAAACTTGGCAAAATCATAGAATGTAGTCTAAAGTATACGTGTTATCCATTCATCTGTGTCTGATCATCAAAATGCTTTTACATTAAATGCCGTTTTCTTACTGTTTTGGACTCTGTCTGTCTGTCTGTCAGATGAGCAGCTGCTGTATCTGGACCCTCACTACTGCCAGCCGGTGGTTGATGTCTCACAAGTCAACTTCTCACTGGAGGTTGGTTCTTCTGTCTTCATGTCTCGCACTCTTGTCTGCTCAGCTTTAAACTTGTTTCAGTCTCATCACAGGGATTAGTAAACCTTTCTTGGTCCCCATAGCTTGATCTGTCTACCTCTGTCTCTCCCTAGTCATTCCACTGTTGTTCTCCCAAAAAGATGCCCTTCAACCGCATGGATCCCAGCTGCACCATCGGCTTTTATGCAAAAAACAAGAAGGACTTTGAGTCCCTCTGTTCTGCTGTCAGTGTGGTAAGTGTTTCTTACGTCCCTCTAACCATCTGATTTTCTTTTGACATTTTATAACAGAGGAAAATCCATAGTAACATATGGCAGCAAAATTTAGTCTGTCCCCAAAGAAAACCTGAAGTGAGGTCAATCTTTATTAATGTGGGTTCCTGCTGATCTTTTGGTAGTCATTAAAACTCTTATTCTTACATGTGAGAGGTCATAAACTTTAGATATAGACAGGTCTCATCAAATCTATTTTGGGGCTATTTGAAGGACTCCTGCAGAACATAATCAGAAAAATGGCCGCAACATGGCACTCATACTCTAAATAATGATAAGTTTTCTGTCTGTATGTATTTTCACTCTCTCATGTCATCACTTTTCTTCTCTTGCATGAGAAATGCAACTTCATATTTTATTACATGATTGCTCAACCCCCTGGCTTGTTACATTTTAGTAAAATGAGCTCTGCTCTGAGTAAATCTAGTACAAGTTCATTTGGAGAATTTCATGAATGAGAAGTCAATCCAACTGTAGCTCTCAATCTGGCTGAACTTTGCAGAGCCTTGTGATTCTACTTACCAAAATTCAGTTAGATTATTACAAATTCTGATTTTCCTACTGTTACAATTGGGGTTTGTTTTGTCATCGCTATATGTCATGGATTAAATAGCTCACTTTTTTGTTACCAATGTCCTGCAAACAGAAAGAAAGATGTTTGAACCCTATCTTTCAACAGTAAAAATAATAAACAGTTGACAGAGGAAATGAATGTAGTTTTTGCTCACAAACGTGGTAGAAACATTTCCAACTAAATATGCCTTTTTTGATGTGAGTTTATTTTCTGCTCTGTAAATCAACTTACAGATATTTTTAGGACTCTTGGACCCCCTCTCTTGACCCTGTATTTCTTTTTCCCTCAGGCTCTGTCTTCAACAAAAGAGAAGTACCCCATCTTTACCTTTGTGGAGGGCCAGGGTCAGGATTATGGACTCGAGGGTCACAGCAGCAATCACAGTGGACCTGCCGCCCACATCTTGCCCCTGGGGGGCAAACAGGGTAGCAGGAGTAACAACAGGAGGAACAGTGATGAGTTTGTCTTCCTGTAGGGATTCTCTCTCAGATCTCACCTGTAGAGGGAAGAGAAGGACTCTTCTTTTCCTTTCAAAGGGAAACACTGGATTGTTGATGGTGCAGCTGCAAGGTGTCAAACTTGTTTATCGCCTTCACTGGAAACAAAAACTGTGTGGGTCCTGTTTTCACCATGATGTAAACAGGTATGATAAGCTAACAAGCATTACTGAATACTGGCTGGAGCATTATTTTGATGTGCGAGGTAATATTTATGAATGATTATAAATAAAAATTATTCTTTTAGTGCGATTCCCGAATCCTCACAGTTAAACTTGATTCAGTAAAATTAAGTTATTTACGGTACTCTGATTACACTCTTTATTATCTTGCTCCTGTCCTGGAGGAAACTGAACACACTCATGTTGATATGAAGTCTTTGAGATATTTAATGAACTCACCAATCAGGTGAGGAGGGGGGTGCCTGATATTAGTCTTGATCTGTATAATAGACCACCTGCTGTAAATCTCCTGTTAATTTTTCATTCTTCATGTGTATTTATCAGATCTATGAAAGTGTGTTTGTGCGTGAGACAGTTAGCGTGTTGTACTTATTTTCTTCAGTCTGAGTATTTTTTGGTGTGTAGAAGTCTTTGTGGAGGTTTCAAATACTTCCAGGTTTAATTGTGACAAGATGTAAATGAATTCTTGTGTTGCAGTCTGCTCTAAAAACACAGCTGCCTGGAGTCCTACTCTCCAACATGCTTTAGCTCCTCTTACTGATCACAGTGAGCATTACATCACTGTCAGAAAACTGCTGTTAATGTTCTCATAAAGGGCTACCTGAGCTGCAACAGTGAGAGCAAAGAGAAATAAGCTCCTCAAAAGAGATGAATGTTTTTGTTAATAAAATGTGGCTCATCAGATGTATCCAGATTATCAAGTTATCTGGCTACATTTGCAGCGTAAAATTTAGAGCACACATAAGTCCTTGTTAAGGATCTGGTTTTTCTTTGAAAACTTGTCCAGTTATCAGGACCAGCGAAACCGGGGTCAAGTTTTGCCTGCATCTTTTACTCTTTGTTGCAAAGTCATTTGTGTTTTTTGTCCATTTTTTACACAGAGGCTATTTCTGCTAGTTGCACTACTACTGTTTGTTGTCCTGATTAAACTTCACAGCACTGGAACTATATCTAAGTCATATCTTGTTCTGGATATATTCAATTTTACAAAGGTGAGTCTGCTTTTGCTTTGCCTATAATGTTGGTTATGAAAAACATTATGAGCCATTTGAAAGGTGGTGGTGGTGGTGGTGGTGGTGGGTGGGGGTGGGGGGGGTAAAAGGGCTATTTAAGACTATTAATGGACTTGCATTTCTAAGTCTTATTACAATTTTAAGGAGTTTTTTTCTAGATTTTTTAGAAAAAAATAAAATAGAAATCAATTGCTGTCTATAATCAGTCAGGAAGTATTAAGATGTAGATGACTGCTCATCCATGAGTCTTTTCTTGACTTTTCCACTGTATAACAGAAAGGTACATTCATTGTCACAGTTGGAAAATGTGATCGTGCTGGTTTGCCAATATTGGATTTCTTTTGAAAATATTACAAAGACTTAAACTCTGACAGAGATCATGTTTTAGTCATTTTCAACAAATCACACTAGCTCTAAATGCCCCAGACCATATTTTAGTTTCTGAACTTAAATCCTCACAGAAAGTGGGTTTTTACAAGTCTTAAAACTTCTTTGTTTCAGATTTTCTCTAAACAGGCTATTTTGAAGGTTGTATGACCACGGCCCTTTCAGGGGGTGGATGTGGCTTCAGCTTTCCAGTTCTGTGTTCCAACGTGGATAATTCAACAGAAGAAGAAAGGGACTTCTCATGCATTTATTTTTGCATAGTTTGTAACCTTTTACATCAGTTTGTTTTTAATTTGTGGTCATTTCACTTAAATCTCAACATACTACAAATTACTCTGTCATTTCACCTCATCAAATGAAAGGATGTGAAGTACTGCAGCTTGGACTGACAGACTTGTTATTCATTGCCTCATATTGATCAGTGCAATTCCATCTTTAAAAAAATCCTGTGCACATATGAGTAGGGATGGAAATCGAAAACCAATTCCAGTTGAGTATAGATTATATCTAGCTCAGGAATCGATATTTGTAAATTTGCTTAACATTTCCCTTATCTATTGCTGTCCTGCATCGAAGGGATATTCTCATCAGAGGCTGTCATCAGAAACTATAAATTAGAGATGTGATCATGGCACCCAGAAATGGTCAAAATTGTGACTTAATGATACACAAAATGATGCCCATTGCACAACATCCAGTGTCTGTGATTTTAAGAAAGGGTGGAAACACCCAAAGCATTTGCTTATGCAGAACTGAATATCAGGAGTGTTGTGTTTTGCTATTGTTGCAATTAAAAAACCTGTTTGGGGATTTCAGTGGTTTGTCTCTTTCCACAAAGAAAATCCACATGAATTAATAAGGGAATCAGTGAAGAATTGGATCGATGAGCAGAGCCAATAATGGTACTGATATCAGAAAATCTTATCAATTCCCATTCCTAATCATGAGTCAGTCTTTCAGACATTATCAATTGGCAGCTGGTAACTGAAAGTGCATCCTGTAAATTCCTGTAACATATCAAACATGCTGAAGTAAAAAGGACTCAGTGTTTCAAAAACTAACTAGACAGGCTCGATGTAAATTGGTGATAAAAGTTCAAAAATACTTCAACAAGGCATCCACTATTTTTAGTCTTGCTAGACAGATTAAACAATTCAAGGACCTGAAATGTCTAAAAGGGTCTTTCTGTCTTTCAGAAGATGTCAGATTTTTTTCTTGTTGCACTTTAAGATGAGTTTGATGACTTTCTCAAACTTGCACAGTCAAGCCAGCTTTGTACAATGTTTCAAGACTCCTGTGGATTTTGTTGTTCAAATAGCAATGCTCCGCAATTAAGGAAACAGTTGGGGTAATATGTAAGTTTTCTGAAACTGCAAATGGAGGTGAACTGAAACACTATCTGTGAAATTTGGCTTTAAGATGATAAATAAAAAGAATGGATGGTGGGCCATGCAGGTTTAAGGACTAACAGCTTTTGAACAGCTTTTAAAAATTCTTTTAGAGGTTAACTTTTTAAGCCTATAAAAAAGTCAGAATTCTGAAATTAAACTAAGAATTCTGAGAGAAAAGGCTGAATTCTGACTTTAATGGAATTCTGACTTTTACACAGATTTTAAAAAATGTTTTTATCCTCTAAATGTTTTCTTTAGTGTTTGTAATCCTCTTCCACTCATAGCTAAGAAGTGCAGAAAATGTATTAGTTTTCCTTAGTTTGGTCGTAAAAAGATCTAAATAGTGCGTCCACACACCTCAGTGTTTTGACAAAAGCACCACAATTTAAACAATAAACGCCTTTTTTTTTTTTTACATACCTAGTGATCTGTGGTTGAATCAGAAACATCTTGGAAGGCTTAATGTTATGTCTTCAAAAATTTAAAAAGCAAATACAATTGTGTTTCTTATGAGCTCATTAATTCAACTACAATACTTCAAGTTTTTGTCCAAACACCCACATTTTTGATGCAGCAATTTGTACATAATGAGAGGATAAGAAATAAATTCTAGCTCAAATGTAATTTTGGGGGGAGATATCAATTAACAGTGACGTATGATACAATATAGATATACATGAACAATTTACAGAATAGATAGGCCTACATAGAGTACTTTAAGTTTATGAAAAAAACAAACCTGCCAATAATTAACAAAAACTTATTTTAATTTCGAAGATCATAGTTTATGCATAGTGTGACTGTCGCCCCTCACGCATGCGCACTGCCGGTCAGCCGTGACTAGACATTCGGTCATAGAAGCGGTGGAGGGGGCGCTCGAGCCACGTCGGTGAGACAAATCAACGCTTGAAGGCAGATTTCTAAGAGGGTGAGTGGACTAATTGCGACGACTGCTGCGTATTATTTCAAACCCCTCAGATATAAAGTCGGGAAGGAAGAAATCATCGCAGAAGCGCCTGTTCTGTTGATGCGGGTAGGTCAGTCTCACAAGCACAGTCCGCCATTCCCCTTTTTTATGTTTAACGAGACACCCCTTCATGGACTGACAGGGAGGATTCTCAGTAACATGGGCTCCTGTGCATCATTTACTGTGTTTCCCTTGCTGTGTTCAGTGCAGTGGTAGAGCCGGCAGCTGTTAATGCATATGCGCCTTACGGGAGATTTGGTGCAGCACGAGGAGTCTTCATCTGGGGGCGTTGTACAAAATTTACACTATCCTGCAAAGATGATGTGCACTCATAAATTTGCGGGGTTATAAAGTTGAGGACAGGTGCACAGTTTAGCTGTCCAGATCTGTTTATGTTTTGGTATTGTCCAATCCAACATTTAAACGAGTTAATTATCGCTAATGATGTTTCCATATTGTAGTGCCATATTTCTTACTTTTGTGAATATTTCCTCCTCTGTCTCATCCTCCCACCTGCTGTGTGTCATTCCTCCCCTGTCCATCAGGTCCCTGCTGCTCTGCCAGGAGCAGGAGATCCAGGGCCATGTCCACGCCAGACCCTCCCATGGGTGGCACCCCACGCCCAGGTCCTTCCCCTGGTCCGGGTCCGTCCCCGGGGGCCATGCTGGGCCCCAGCCCTGGGCCCTCTCCTGGCTCCTCTCATAGTATGATGGGTCCTAGCCCGGGCCCTCCCTCCTCTGGACACTCACAGCCTGGACCCTCTGGGTACAGCCAGGACAGCATGCACCCTTTGCACAAAGTAAGAACCTTTAACACCCAACATCTCACAGCCCTAGTGTTGCTCTTCATCCTTTAGAACACAGACATTGAGGGCAGGGGGGACTGTAAGGGGGGAAAAGGTAGGAAGATTTTAAGGGCCTATGATTGACAGGCTCCTTAAAAGTATTATGGTATCAGTATTTTTTATATATCAATTTATTCACTTTTTGCCATATTCCTTTACAGATCTCTTTTCTCTTACAAAAAAATGTCAAGCTTTCTTATTTTTAATAACAAAAAACTAATAGTCATATCTTTGCATCAGTTAACTTAAAAAAAATACACAATTTTAACACATATAAGAGGATATTAGTTTTGTGTATGATCTTGTTGTATCAAATAGCACCTTAAAAGATTGTGGGTCTTAAGAAAAGAAAAAATTCAGGTTGCAGAGCAAGACAAATGGTTAATTTGCACACGTTTTGCATCTTTTACAGGCTTAAAAGACCAGAAAAGTCAGTGCATTACATTGGTTAATTTTCAGTTACTATAGTGTTTCAGTTGAAGAGTGTCTTTAAAAAGAATAACTTGACTGTAATAATTATAAGTGGTACATTGGAAATATATGCCATCATATTTACTTGTCAGTTTGCTTTACAGATGCTTGGTTTGGGAAACTGTGTAGAGATGGTTTTGGATAGGACCCAATCTGATATGATCTTTTCATGAGACACAGACCCTCTGGCAGCGCTGCGGATTGAGGGTCAGAAGTTACTTTAAAATCGACTGAAAATGCAGTCAGAGTCATTTATGCATATTAGGGAGTTCCTTTTATTTACATATAAACAGGATGATCGGTAGACCATCCTGTGCAAAAATATGAAGTTCAATTCAACATCTAAAACCATGCTAGGTAAGGATTAACTTGTGAGATTTGCAGAAATCATGAATGAACTGTGTCTTACACTAACAACCTTACATTAGTGTTGTGACACAGAACTTACAGCATATGAGATGATGGATGTTGAAAACTTGTTGCTTCTATTTTCCCGTTTTGTTGTCCTTAATCCATAACTGCATGTCGTGCAAAACATGAGAACAGCTGACCAATTTTTCCATCATGGAAAACACAGTAGAAAAGTAAGAAAAAAAGCAAAATGCCTGAGCTGTCCTAAATAATTTAAGCATTTAATAATCTTATTTTTTTGTCAGAGTTCTTCAGATCATAAGACGTTGTTATCTGTAAGGTCTTAATTATGTTAGGAACAGTACTGAGTTCCAGTGGTAGGTTTATGGAAAGTAGTATTGAGGCTTGATCACTTAGTAGCAGAAGCTTTGGACGTGAAAAAATGTGCACTCAAACAAACAAGTCCGTCGCATGAAATTAGTTCTGCAAGATAGTTTGTCGTCTTCACTAACGGTAGAGTTTTTGAATGAGGCAGGTGCAATACACTTTAATTGGCTCTTTTTTATTTATTTAATATATATTCATTGCTTCATTTTTTAAAAAGATTTATAAAAAGATTTTGAAAAGATCATCAGAAAAATGGTCGTCATACTTGTGCCATATCAGCTAAATTGTCACTGAAAATGTTCTGGAAATGTCTTTGACAGCAAGCCTTTGTAAAGAAGTAACACGATGTTTAGAGAGCAAACTTCATAAATGAACAACAAACTTTATGCAAAAGAGCAGATTTAAACTTTCTTTTTTAAAGGTCTCATATAATGTAAAAAAACTTTTATAATGTTTGTTATGGGGAAAAATATGGGTCTATGGCCAGTCTCCACCCCTCCCAAGATGAGAAAAATACCTCCTCACCTTTCAGAAAATGTGTGCTCATAATGCTGAAATTAGGAGACATGCCACCTCTCCCAGGTGGGAGACAGTCCTTGAGCCCACAGGCTTCAGTGAAAGGTTCATGTCTTAGTATGTCTGTGCAGCCACATTAAACATTAGAGCACGGCACTGTAAAACTGAGGCCACGTCCACCTCTTCAGAGATGCATGGTCAGGTACAGCTCATGGAAATTTACACAAACTACACTGTTTTTTTTTTTTACCTGTAACAAGTCTTTAGTTTCCATGACACTTAGAATAAGAGTGTTTTGTTCAAAACTTTTGTGCCTTGCTGGTGTCTTAAATCTTCTTTAGGTGTATTTATTTGTGAGTATCAAATATTAGCAAAATGATTTAGGAAAAGAGGACAGTTTGCTTTAAACTTTGTAAAAAAGGATCCTTCTTTAGGACTGCTGATAGCACTGCGATAGATAAAAAGCATTGAATAACTTCTTGTATGCTTTTTATTTTCTTTTAAATGTGTAAAAAGATGTATATACCATACTTGTGTTGTTAAGTGTTGTTCTACCATGCAAGAGCCTGACGCTATTTGTTCTTATCTCAGGTCCCGAAAGGGTTAAATAGTTATAAATCTGATTTTTAAGAAGTGTGTGTAACCCTGAGTTAGAAGCTGCAAAATCATTTTTCCACACAGACAGATGCATCTCTGCTTGATCCCCCTTGTAGCCCATGGAGAGCATGCATGAGAAGAGCCTGAGTGAGGAGAGCCGCTTCAGTCAGATGAAGGGATTGTCCATGAGACAGGGCGGGCACAGCGGTATGGGTCCCCCACCTAGTCCTCTCGACCAGCACTCACAAGGTAACGATGCCACAGGGGCTTACAAATGTGGCAATTTCATCCTTTCCAAGATTGTGTAAGCCGACTTCTCTTTTGTGTGACTCGTCTGTTAATGGTGTGTTCATGACGTCTGTCTGGTTTACAGGGAGTGGTGTTATGAAATCAACAACCAGCACATAATTGAGATTTGTCCTTGTAGTTTTTCCTCAACACACAGAATTCTTGAATAACAGGATATACAATATAAACTAGACAATCAATGAATATGATCGGCTCTGTGGTGAAATATACTGGGTGGATTTGAATTGTGTCAGAGAATTATTCATTGCTTGTCTGGAAATGCCTCGGACTTTTGTTTGGGAACTGTTGCAACATTTAGGGAAATCAACTCTTTTGTCCAAACTATAATTATGAAGCTACAGCTAGCAACTTGTTAGGTAGACTTACTAAGTTTAAAGTTTTAAAAAGCAGATGGAAACATCCAGTCTTTGTTCAGAAGTAACAAAATCAAATAAACTCCAGCACTGCTTAAGCTAACTAACAAGAGCACAAAATGCAAAATGTGAAGCTTAAATTTACACATTTGTAGATTTAAGGAGGTCAGTCAAAGAAGTTCACTTCCTTGAATCTCCATTGGTTGCTTAGAAGTCTATATCAATACTCCATATCCTCCTGTCTGCCTGTTTAGGTTATCACTCTCCTTTAGGTGGCTCTGATCACTCCAGCCCTGTTCCTTCAAATGGCCCTCCCTCTGGACCTCTCATGCCTTCATCCTCCTCATCCTCCTCCTCTGGTGGCCCTGGCTCTGCCTCTGCACCTTTAGATGGCCCCAGTGGAGATCAACACAATCTGGGTCCCAATAACCGACCAGGCCCTCCTAGCAACTCCGGCCCCGGCCCCAGTCCTGGACCCAGTCTCAGCTCCAGTGTCCCCAGCCTTGGACCTGGCATTGAATCTGGGGGTCCTACAGGTCCAGGAGGTCCAGGTGGCCCTACCCCCTTTAACCAAAACCAACTTCACCAACTCAGAGCCCAGATTATGGCGTATAAGATGCTGGCCCGGGGTCAGCCCCTGCCCGACCACCTACAGATGGCTGTCCAGGGGAAGAGGCCGATGCCTGGTATGCAGCAGCAACCAATGCCCAGCCTGGGTCCTGGAGCTGGAGTTGGGCCAGGTGGTGGACCAGCAGGGCCTGGCCCAGGGCCTGGCCCAATGGGCTCAGGCTACAGTCGAGCTCATGGTGAGCATTCACGACCAATAATTATATTTACATGCATTTTAGTTAAGATCAATTTCTGTGTTACTCTGGTTAAACAGGACTTTTAAATGCATGTTTACATGTTGGTCTGGTTGATAATACATTTATTTGATTTCTCAAAGTCAGGCTAGTAGCCCAGGTTATAGTTTAAAGATGAATATTGTCTTGCATGTATACTCCTCAATCAAACCAAACTTAACTAGGTGTTCTGCACATGCTCTACAGTCTCTTTGCTGGCCTTTGACCCAGAAAATAAACAGCATTTAACCAGAAATTGAACAATATGTTAGTACTTAGCACATTAGTATAAATGATATGAGGAGAACAAGGTGATGGCTACAGGCTTGGTTTATTTGGGCAAAAACATAGAAGTAAATGTAAGAAAGTTTGTTATTATCTATAAAACTGGAATTATTTGAATGAGGCAGGTCTAAGACACCTTTATTGGCCATTTATTTATTTATTTTTGATTTACGACTTAACAGCCTGTTCTGAGCAGGGCCAAAACAAAGGGGTTGAAAGGCATGACAGAATTCAGTATCTGAATAGATACAGCTAACACTGATCGGATCATCTTCAGATAAAAACAAACTCTCCTCTCTCCAAAACCATCTGTGTGGTGTTGTCCAAATGGACCGGTGAAAGACATCCCACGAATATGTGAAATAGTCCATTTAGTGGATCAATTCAAGATACAAAAATAAGTTAGATGTATTGTTTATATTATTTGTAACAATAGTAAAGCTTATAGTGTGTATGCAATGAGCTTAACTATATATTTATTCAGAGCTATGACATACAACCTGATAAGCTCGCTAACCTACAACATGAAGGCCCATACTAGTACACTCATGTTTCTCTTCAGATCATGTAAATCTTTGGCCTTTTACTCAAGGTTTCTGTGGAAAAGAACAACATGAATTAAACTCAATTTTTGATGACCTGCTTTCCATGGGGCTTATTAAACAAAAAAGAAGAAGAAGAAGGCCGTACTATCAGTAAATTTCTGTTGTCGGGGTAGACAGTGCACTAGTTCATTCTCTAATCAAGCTATCATCATAGCTTGACTTAACTGTGGATGTAAACCTGACTGTTTGGATCCATAAGTTATATCCTGCAGCTTGATGGACAGATGACTATTTGATCCGTTTCAATTTTCACAAGTTGTCATCCTTAAACAAATCACTGTATTGTAAATGTCCTCTTATACCCGACACTATTACTATTTTCCCCAGGAATGATGGGTCCCAACATGCCTCCACCTGGCCCATCAGGCACTCCCGCTGGGATGCAGGGACCAAATCCAAATGGACCTCCCAAGTCCTGGCCTGAAGGTTTGTGGTGGTACTGTAACACTGTGAAACCTGTCAATCTTTGAGCAAGTTTGAGTAAGAAATGTAGCCCTGATGGTAGAAGAAGAGGGGCTGAGTGGGAGCATGCTGTCTTTGTACTACTGTAAACATCACCCATATGTTTGTCAAATGCAAATACAGACAGGCTGTGAAATACAAACCCCAGTTCCAATGAAGTTGGGACGTTGTATAAAATGTAATTGAAAACAGAATACAATGATTTGCGGATCTTTTTCAACCTGTATTCAATTGAATACATGACAAAGACACTACTAAATGTTGAAACTGTTAAACCTCATTGGGGTTTTTCTTTTCATTTTTAATTTGATGCCTGCAGCGAGTTCCTTTTAACAACACTTAATAAGCCTTTTGGAACTGAGGACACTAATTGTAGAAGCTTTGTGGGTGGAATTCTTTACTGTTCTTGCTTATTGTAGGACTTTTGTTGCTCTGTTTTAATTCTTACACTATGTCCTAACTTCATTGAAATTGGGGTTTGTATGATGACTGTTTCTCAACTGCATGATGTGGAAGCACTCAAATACTACTCCATGATACATACATTCAGTAAAATGTAGACATATGTATATAATCCCTGTGGGTGTGCCTCGTTGTACTCAATGATCTCAAACATTGTAGTTTACCTTGCTTTACTTTTAAGGAGTATTAAGCAACATTATAAACCAATATATGATATCCTCAATAAATTTTCTACCCTAACTAAATTAATGTCCTTGCAATGACTGGGGTTGTTGTTCTTAGCTGTCTGCTCTTGCTAACATCTTTTCTGAGAGGCTTAAACACGTTTCATATTCTGTATGGCTTTTTTTTACATGAAACTTTTGCTCTTAACTATTAGTCCTGCCACTTTGTGGGGTAGACTGATGGCCTTGCCTTCTTAGAAATGTTGTGTGAAAAGGCACAACAAGGGGGCAGAAAAACAAGGGAAACCACTGAGACATCATTTCATTAACCTTGATTTTAAATGGGAAACTCTTAGTATTGTAAAAATATCAGATCTGTAAAAAATCTAGAAAATAAAGACAAGAATCAGTTGAATTTCTCAGTTTCTGACCTCATGTATACAGCTTCAGTATTTAAAAAGTTGATGTCTAGCTGTGCCATCACAGTATTTGTAGTAGAGTGTAGTAAAAGCTCTAAGATACTTGTCCTTCTTTTATCTAAGGTCCCATGGTGAACGCAGCGGCCCCCTCTAATGCACCCCAAAAGCTGATCCCCCCTCAGCCCACTGGCCGGCCCTCCCCCGCCCCTCCATCAGTTCCCCCTGCTGCCTCCCCTGTAATGCCTCCACAGACCCAGTCCCCCGGTCAGCCAGCACAGCCTACTCCCATGATGCCTTACCATGCCAAGCAGAACCGAATTACCCCCATCCAGAAGCCCTGTGGCCTCGACCCCGTGGAGATCCTGCAGGAGAGGGAATACAGGTATGACGCTGCTGGAGAGCTCTCTTACTTAATTTAACATTTCTCTGTTTAATTAACTTTGCCTTTTATTTTAATAAAACTACAAGCTTTCAAAATAGAAAGTACAATGATGATGTTTGGTGCATTCATAGAGAGATTTGGCTACAGCTTAAATGTTGCATACATTAAAGGATAAGTTCGGTTTTTTGACACCTGGACCTTATTTTTAGGATTAAATACGCTCGTAGACTCACCCAGACAATTTTGGCGGAGCTTGGAGCCGTTTTCGAGCAATTTAGATCCATCCGACGGCGTTTTTCTCTCATGCCGTAGTAGCAGACGAGGCCAGAAATCATATTTTGGGGGGCATCAATACGTGTTTCCTCTGGTCTCAAGTCCCACTCTGAGCAGCAAAGGCACTCCTCCTCTGTTGTGTTTGCCGTGCAATGTCCACGACAACACCACCAGTTAGCCCCTATTCGTGGACGTGCAGTGGTTGCTTGTTCTCTGGCCAGCTGTTCGGCTCTTTCCCTCTGCATCCTCCTTTCAAATAGCTCCTCGTCGGTATATTCTGGCTCAAAACGATACGGGCATCCATTATACTCAAAGTCGTCGTCAGACACTTGTACATCGGATAAATATTCCGCCATGTTGCACAAAAATAGCAGTGTAGCCGTGTAGCCTAGCAAGAACAGCGGCTCTACTCATGTTCTTGTCTATGACGTCACCAAAAGTTACCCATCCTTGTAAAGCCCCGGATGACCATAACAACAAAGTTGAGCTGACATGGTGATAACACTGGCCATTCATTTATAAATTGTAGCTGAAATGAGCGAGTTTCGCAGCAGATAATGTCTAATTTAGGGGCTTCGATTTCTGGCCCCGTCTGCTACTATGGCATGAGGAAAAATGCCGTCGGATGGATCTAAATTGCTCGAAAACGGCTCCGAGCTCCGCCAAAATTGTCTGGGTGAGTCTACGAGCATATTTAATCCTAAAAATAAAGTCCAGGTGTCAAAAAACCGAACTTATCCTTTAATGCCACCTTGTCTTTGCTCCAACAGGTTACAGGCTCGTATCACACATCGTATTGCTGAATTAGAGAACCTGCCAGGCTCTCTGGCTGGAGATTTACGTACCAAAGCTACAATAGAGCTCAAAGCCCTGCGCCTGCTTAACTTCCAGAGGCAGGTAAGCATGAAATCATCGCTCTTCTTTCATCAACCTTTATATTTAATCGACATGCTTTTTCATGTTGTTTGAGCAGTAATTTAAATGATGGGTTTACGTGTGTTTCTGTGTCTCTGGCATGTCCATCACCAGCTGCGTCAAGAGGTGGTGGTGTGTATGCGGCGTGACACAGCTCTAGAGACTGCACTTGATGCTAAGGCCTACAAGAGGAGCAAGCGCCAGTCTCTGCGAGAGGCCCGCATCACTGAGAAACTGGAGAAACAGCAGAAAATTGAGCAAGAGCGCAAACGCAGGCAAAAACATCAGGTAGAAGACAGTTACAAGATAACAGAGTGTGTCATGTGTTTCTTCTACTCTGTCCCTCATGCGTATCTATGTATCGTAGGAGTACCTCAACAGCATCTTGCAGCACGCCAAAGACTTTAAAGAGTATCACCGCTCTATCACCGGCAAAATGCAGAAATTGACCAAAGCTGTGGCCACCTACCATGCCAACACTGAGCGTGAGCAGAAGAAAGAGAACGAGCGTATTGAGAAAGAGAGGATGAGGAGGCTTATGGTA
Organism: Cetoscarus ocellatus; assembly: GCA_037902135.1. Taxonomy (NCBI): domain Eukaryota; kingdom Metazoa; phylum Chordata; class Actinopteri; order Labriformes; family Labridae; genus Cetoscarus; species Cetoscarus ocellatus. The sequence goes on from JBAMNC010000868.1 coordinate 21,221, forward strand.
ACAAAAAGGCATCACAGTTTCCAAATATGCACTTAACAAAAAGGATACAGAACTTCTCAAAGCTTACTGTGTGTTTTTCCTAACAGGCTGAGGATGAGGAGGGCTACCGTAAACTGATCGACCAGAAGAAGGATAAGCGTCTGGCCTACCTGCTGCAACAAACTGATGAGTATGTTGCTAACCTCACTGAGCTGGTCAGAGCCCACAAAGCTGCACAGGCCCTCAAAGAAAAAAAGAAGAAGAAGAAGAAAAAGAAGAAGGTATGGAAAATAACTGGAGAGAGATAAGTAATATGCAGTCCCCATCATAAAAGCCTGATACTGTTGTGCGAGTGGTCAGTCAGGCTGTCTGCATGTTGCCAGGTTGTCTGCTAATGCAAAGTGCAAACAGCTTCCTGTAAAGACTGCCAGTTCAAATTGTGATACTCAGGCTTCTGTAACGTATGTTTTTGTACATGTATGTTACAGAGACATAATGGGGGACAGAGACATAATGGGGGACAATGTGATCCCCCCTCTGAGCCTGTATTGAAGTTAGTGATATAGGCGTTAAAGAGGTTAGATCGAATCTGCAGAGCAAGACTCAATATGAATGCACAAAAGCGTAATGACAGCGAGTTTTGATGTGGTACTCTTACTGAATTTTAGTTTAACTATTGTATTTCTTGTTTCAGATAGTCAGTGGACTTTACACATACGCTGTATTAAATCAGCTATTTTGGTCTTGTCTTGCAGTTGGAAACTGCTGAAGGTCAGACGCCTGCTATGGGCCCAGATGGAGAGGTGAGTAAGCAGCTGTCGAAATGGGCATAAGTAGAGCCGGGCAATTAATCAAATTTTAATCTCAATTATATTTACTGCCTTCCACAATTATAAGAACTGAGTAATCAAGATTAAAAGATTGCTGTGCCACATATGTTATTTTTTTTTCTTTTTCCATTATTGTTATTAGCATTTTTTTAAGGTATTTGTATTTTTACAAGTACATTTCTATGTATAACCTGTTCTTAAATGTTAAAAATGGTAATGTCAGAAGCATGTGTGTTCAATGTAAGCATGTTGTGCCTGTTTTAAAAAACAGTGTGTAATCATGTTTCATTATTGTGATCTCAGTATCTATTAAAATAATTGCAATTATGGTCTTTGCCATAATCTAGCCACCCTAGAGGAAAGATTCAAATTTTTCAACTTTTTGAGGATGATGTACATTAATAACGTTTGTGATTGTATCTTAAGAAGTCACTGTATTTAAGAGTAAACCCAATTTTTGCTTTACCAGTATGCAGAGTTCCTTGTTTTGTGCTTTTCTTTGGTCTCTGAATTAGACAATCCAAACACCTTTAGCTTTTCCTATTTTTAGTTTGCCCCTATTTTGAAACAGCCCAACAAAGTACTAATTTTCTCATTTCAATCTCTTTTCCTTCCCTGCAGCCTCTGGATGAGACGAGTCAGATGAGCGACCTCCCTGTGAAGGTCATCCATGTTGACAGTGGAAACATACTAACAGGAGTGGATGCTCCTAAAGCTGGACAGCTGGAGACCTGGCTAGAGATGAACCCTGGGTGAGAAAGACTTAAATAGTCCTATGTGTGAGTTCTGTTTTTGGCTATAAAATGGGCATGATTGTTCTGTCCACGATAAGAGTTAATTTTGATGATGACTGATATTAGATTCATGGTCCATACTGGATAAATCCAATTTACAGTATAATGTTCATGATTTTTGTCGACCTTTAATATTTCACAGTCAGCTGGTTTGAACATAAGTGTCGACTTCATTTTATTCTACCAAGTATCGCGAAGGTGTTGTCTGCACACAGGCACATTAGGTTTTACTTGATAATGATGATTAGTTTAATTTGCTCAGGTTCTAAATACTAACTTCAATTGTTCCATATGCATCATTACTGCCTCAACAATCAGGACTTGTTTTTTATGTATTAAGCAGAGATGCTTAATGTTTGCATGAAAAGTGCAAAAAATGATCCATGCTTACTGATGTGTAAGTTATTGCATCACTGAACACTAAAGCAAGTATTGGTATTGACTTATTAAGAAAGCAATGCACTTCTAACTAAACATAGACATGAAAATAATAAAAATACAAAACTACCACTTAATAATACACTGCTAACTTAAGCTAAGTATTAATTAAAAACACAGAAGGCGAATGATAAACTGCTAATTAGACTTAATCATAAATTAGAACCAAAGTGAACAATTATGTATTTAATTATCATTTATTCTGTTCAGTTATGAGGTGGCTCCCCGCTCAGACAGTGAAGATAGCGAGGAGGAGGAAGAGGAGGAGGTGGGTTGTTTGATAGAAATTTTTAGAGTTAGCGTCATATTTACTGATCCAACCACTGACCAGCTTTGTGGCAGGAGGAAGAGGAGGAGCCTCAGCCTTCGGCCACTACAGTGGAAGAAAAGAAGAAGATAACAGACCCTGACAGTGAAGATGTGTCGGAGGTGGATGTCAGGCACATTATTGAGTGAGCAGAAGGACAGATTCCTTAACAATTTTTAAGGATCCCCCACACAACTCAGTGCCACAATTGAATGAAAATCATATTTTCTCCTCTTCAGAAACGCCAAACAGGATGTTGATGATGAATACAGCGGGGCAGCATTTGCCCGAGGCCTCCAGTCTTATTATTCTGTGGCTCACGCTGTCACAGAGAAGGTGGAAAAACAGTCCACTCTGCTGATAAATGGACAACTCAAACAGTATCAGGTAAAAAAAAAAGTACAATCCAGTCTATTTCACAAATTTGTCCACTTTCTGTGAGTTTAGAGAGTTTTCACAGAGAATAAATGTAATAATGTTAAACTAGTTGTAAACGCCATGCTCCCTGTTACGTCTGCCAGATAAAAGGTCTTGAGTGGCTGGTTTCTCTCTACAACAATAACCTGAATGGGATCCTGGCTGATGAGATGGGTCTGGGTAAAACCATCCAGACAATTGCCCTCATCACGTACCTCATGGAGCACAAACGACTTAATGGACCCTACCTCATCATCGTACCCCTCTCGTAAGTTCATTTTATATAACTCAAACTCTATAAAGAATTTCTGTTATAAGGAAATATATTTAAACCCTGTGAGGAGCTTTTGGTTTCCATTGATTTATCACCCTGGTCAACTGTTTTTTTCTTTTTGCTCATTTAGTCACATATACAGTACATTTTTGTGTTTTTTAAAGGAAAATCATCTGACAGCTATCCCAAAACAGTGTTTCAAAACAACCAAACAGAGATTATGAGTCTTGTTGTTGTAGGGTATATGAAAAGCATCTTTATAACCTTTAGCCTGTTTAACGACAGACTGAAAGCTCCTCCTAAGGATTTATAGCAAGCATCACTGATTTTTTTAATGACTGCCATGTTATCTTTAATTGACAGAACTCTTTCTAACTGGGTTTATGAGTTTGACAAATGGGCACCTACAGTCGTGAAAGTGTCCTATAAGGTGAGTGTATGCAGCCCATATCTTCCTGTGGTTGTAAATGTTTTCTTGGGTTTTTAATTATTGAAATAATTTATTAAGAAAGTTACAGTATATTTATGTTGATGTACGCCGCTTTTTTATTTTCATGAATTTTATTTTATAATTTTACTTTCAGGGGTCTCCTGCTGCCAGGAGGGCCTTCGTCCCTCAGCTTCGCAGTGGAAAGTTTAATGTTTTACTCACGACTTATGAGTATATCATCAAAGATAAACAAGTGCTGGCCAAGGTAAGACTGGTTATACAGCACCCGATGCCATCTAATTCTCAGAAAACTGCAAAGTCTTGACCAGAACAAGTTATGTGAGGAATCCTTACCCTAACCCACTGCCAGGATGAAGGTTTAAAAATAAAAACAGATTTATGTATTCTTTTATTCTTGAAAGTGTAGTAGAGTGATGATAGACTATAAAAAGCTTGTTAACATCGTTTAACAGAAGCACCAAGATCATTGTCAGGTGTCACTTTTTGTCAGTGTTCTCGGGCTATAGTTTTATTGGAGGCAGTCCTATTTTTATTAAGTTAACACAGTATTTTGTGCTCAGCAGAACTATTTATTGTTACCGGGTAGCATTAAGTTGTTATTTAAACCTCTCTTGGCTGTCTTCTTTTGCTTGATTCTGTAGAAGTTAAGTATCCAAGGTTAAAAAAACAACTTCTGCTTTAAACAGATTTGCAAACGTTGACCGTCATCTTTTCCATAGTATAAAGTAGAGGAAAATAAACTACATGAACACAATGCTGACCCCGGATTATTTCCACTTCACTTTACTGGGGCATCGTCCATACGGCTCCTGGTGGGTTACCAGACGTGGGTGTTCTAGTTCAAAGAAGCGCTGACTCATGAAGTACTCCAAGGTTCAGGACTAAACCAAAGCGACTCATGAGAACAAACAGAACAGATGATTAACTCCTTTCTATATTTGTTCAGTGTAAATTGACTCCTTTTTGGTCCTTTCCAGATCCGCTGGAAGTACATGATTGTGGATGAGGGCCACCGAATGAAGAACCATCACTGTAAGTTGACCCAAGTCCTCAACACACACTACCTAGCCCCGCGCCGAGTCCTCCTGACAGGAACACCTTTGCAGAACAAACTGCCTGAGCTCTGGGCGCTCCTAAACTTCCTCCTGCCCACCATCTTCAAGAGCTGCAGCACCTTTGAGCAGTGGTTCAACGCCCCATTTGCCATGACAGGAGAGAAGGTAGTGGGAAGGACTTATCTGCAGCTTATTTTATGTTATGAGAGAGAACAGCAGGTTTAGAGTAAAGTATGTTTGAGTCAGGTTTCTCCTTTTCTTCTTTTATTTCACTCCAGGTGGACCTGAATGAAGAGGAGACCATCTTGATCATCCGTCGCCTCCATAAAGTGCTCCGTCCCTTCCTGTTACGCAGACTAAAGAAGGAAGTGGAGGCTCAGCTTCCAGAGAAGGCGTGGATCCCTTCTGTCAAACTAACACACAACTGTTTACACAAATGCCACCACATACTAGACTAAATGATCCCCAACTTGATGGGGAATCTCCTTATATACTGTACCTGCTTGTTTTATATCACAGAAAGAGTAATGCTAGATGTAAATAGTCATTCTCTACCCTTAAATCAGCTGATCTTGGCAAGTTTTCCCACTTTTTATCCTTTCAGCTTCTTTCACTCATTCAGCCGATCTCTTCTCTGTATCAGGTGGAGTATGTGATCAAGTGTGACATGTCGTCTCTTCAGAGGGTACTGTACAGGCACATGCAGGCTAAAGGGGTTCTGCTCACTGATGGTTCAGAGAAAGACAAAAAGGTAAGAGCATAAACATTTTCAACAACGAGTGTGTTTACATGCACACATAGTAATAATCTGGTATGATATTCAGCAATTGGTCATTGAAAAGAAAACCACTGACCACATGATTCAGTTAATTCTTTCCTCAAGTTCATGGCAATAAAACTGCAGCTGGCTCCTTACCTCCTTTAGTTTTGTCACTAAGTTTTGTAGTGAGCTTGGCCAAGTGATTTCCATTGGCAGTGAATCTACTCTTTATTCAAACCCAAGTCAATTAGTCATAAAAATTTTTCCTTGGTATTTTGCTAAGATAAGTTATATATAGTATGTGCTTTATTTTGTCAAGCATGAAATTTGTTTGAACTCCCAAATTTCTATTTCCAAATGCTCTTGCTGTAGCCAAGTTTTCTGTCTCTTTCTCCTCCATCTCCACGGGTGTATTTCACTTGTGTAGAAATAGAGTGAAATAAACCAAGTACATAGACTAAATAACAAAAAGCTAAATGTTTGACTCAAGTTTCTCATAATCCAATAAGGGGATCAATGTTAACAAGGTTATTTTTACATGACTACTTGAGTAATCAGGTTACTTACTTTATCAGTGTGCATGTAAACTCTCATTTTTGGTTTGAGTTTTGGTAATCATAGTGAAAACTGCACAGAACCAAACTGACCTAATCTTTTTGTCTGTTCATTGAAAAAGACAGCATGTGTGCCCTTTTTTAATGTCTTACTTGATTGAAGAAACATTTAAAAGTCTTAAAAGGTAGCCTGATAATTTCCCTTATTTTAATTTTTGAATATTACAGATAACATTTACAATTTATAGAAATACATAACATTATTCCAAGGTAAATTGTGTACTTAGCGTGTTCAAACACAGATTTGCCGAACCATACTTGGCATTTTAAAATTGATAGGTGATCGGAATTATTACTAATCATCTCAACCTCACTGCTTTTGTGGGGTTGGCTTTTAATGAGCGAGCGAAGTAGCAGTAGTAGCCTTGTAGCTAACATGTTGATGGTGTGAAAATAGTTTAGTTTACACAACGATAAGAGTCCAACAGCCACGGTGATTATAAATACATCTTGTATATACCATTCTGAGTAGAATTTTGATTTTTTTTATGAGTTTTGCAGTAAGCTAGTGGGGCGGCATCTTGTCACTGTATTTACTTAATTAAGTAAAAAACAAAAAACAGTGCGCAGCTGTATTGTCTAAGTCAATTTAAATATTGGAGCAGGACTTGTTATCATCCGATACTCATTATGTAAAAGTGGGATCAGGATCAGGAGCCAAAAAAGCTGATCCGACATCCCTAGTGAAAATAGAGCTGGGCTGTGAAATTTAATATCAGACAAAATACCAGAGGATGAAATGGGATCAAGTTTTTATTTTGATTTTCAGAGCTAGATTCTTAATTGTCTTGTAAATACTCCCTTTTAATTGAATGTTGGATTTGTTTCTGCGTGATGATTTGTCCTGTGGTTGTTTCCAGGGTAAAGGAGGAACCAAGACGCTGATGAACACCATCATGCAGCTCAGAAAGATCTGTAACCATCCTTACATGTTCCAGCAAATAGAGGTACCATTGAACAGCGTACAGCTGAGAGTTTTTCGGCTCCAGCTCCTTGTTCATGAAATTGTCTTTGACCATGTGCAGTTATAATTTATAGGATATGTTACATTTAATCAGAGAAGTTTTTGATTGAGCAATGTTTTGAAGAAAGAATGTTTTTTGGTTGTGCTTGCAGGAGTCTTTCTCTGAACATTTAGGATTCTCCGGTGGGATCGTCCAAGGGTACATGCTGGCTTTAACTTTTTTTTCTCAAACACATAAAGTGACTTATTTTTATCTATTTATTGATCCCTCTGTTGCTTCATCAGCCCTGACCTGTATCGAGCGTCAGGAAAGTTTGAAGTGTTGGATCGGATCCTGCCAAAGCTGAGAGCTACAAACCACAAAGTGCTGCTCTTTTGTCAGATGACGTCACTCATGACCATCATGGAGGATTACTTTGCATATCGCAACTTCAAGTATTTGCGTCTGGATGGTGAGAGATTTTTCATAGAAAAGTCTATCTAAATTTTACTATAATTTGTTATTTTTTAAATTCTTATACAGATTTTATTTTTAATTTACATTTCTCACCTGCTTTTCTTATTTCTCTTCCTTCCTCACAACTCAGGCACAACAAAGGCTGAAGACAGAGGAATGTTACTGAAGACGTTTAATGATCCAGAGTCTGAGTACTTCATCTTTCTCCTGAGCACAAGAGCTGGAGGCCTCGGACTTAACCTGCAGTCCGCTGACACAGTGGTTATTTTTGACTCTGACTGGAACCCCCATCAGGTTTGATGCACGTTCAGTTTAGTTTACCAGATTAAGTGTCAAGAAAAAATAAAACCTGACAAATAAAAAGAGAAATCAGTGATTAGAGATCATTAATTCAAGGCCTAATGTTCAAGACAAGATCAGATTGTTACTGAGTTCAGCAAGAAAAAAGTGGAAAAAGTATATTGCTGGCTTCCTGTAACAAATAAAAACAATGATAAAAGTATGACACAAATGTGGTGGTAACTATTCTGTTTCTTGTTTAAAAAACTGCATCTGGTAACAGGACTTTTGCCACTTTTCCACTTTGATGTCTGCTAAACTTGGCTCGCTCCTGCAGGGTTTGGATACTACCTGCTTCATTTCCCATTACTGTCGAACCTCTTTAAGACAGGCAAATTCGTCATATCATAGCTGTCCGAAACTACCGTGGAATCCTCACAACAGAGGAGGAAACAGAGGCGATAGAGCTGCTACCTTCAGTATGGCTTTTTGTCACTGTCAGGAGATACATTTTGTTTTAAAGACTCTTACAAGCAGCAAAACAACTAACTATCCAAAGCAGAGGAAAGTTTGGGAAGTCATGCAGCATTGCAGAGAGGACAACAGGAGGGGCTTCGTTTCTGCATTAGATAACTCCAACTTGTGGCCAATTTCTGACCATTCAGTTGTCCGCAGTGTCTCTACATCTCATTTAGTCTCTGCTCAGCTCACTTGGAACCCCACTGGGGGTGATGCAGAAAAACTGTGCCAGGTACGGAGTATGATCTCTAATGGGAAACCAGAACAACCAAGTAAAGGGGACCTGAGTCAAGCTGATACCATATAGTGGAAAAGCCCCTTTAGCCAATCAAATCTGCAGTGCATCGAAGCAGATCTGTTTTATGGGACAAGATGTCACATCTTTTGGGGGAAAGTTAAATGAACAAACTTCATAGTCCTCACAAAGCATCATGGAGTGGCTTATTCAATTCCTCATGAGTTTATGATTAAAAACACAGAACTTTGTTTATTACTTGTTTTTATTTTGCTTCTTTGTGTGTTTGCTTTTTAAGACTGGCATTATGGAAGTGATTTAGTGATGCCACTGAAGTTAAGTCCAACCACTGAGTCCTGTCTGCTTGTCTATTATCCATGAAAAACCCATTCTTATAGAACTGGTCTGCCATTTTTTCTTCTTTTTTGCATTGAGAAATCTTTATTGTATTTATGAGTTCTAGATATTTTTCAGGTGGTATGGTATCATAAGTTAGTGCATCTGCCTTGCAGCAAGAAATTTGCTGGTTCAACCCCCCTGTGTTGGCTCTTTCCATGAGGAGATTGCATGGTCCCTCCATGCCTGTGTGGGTCTCCTCTGGGAACTCTGGTCTCCTCCCACAGACCAATAATATGCTTGTTAGGGTTAATTGGTGACTCTAAATTGCCCTTAGGTATGAGAGCGAGTGTGAATGGTTGTCTGTCTCTCTATGTGGCCCTGTGATTGACTGATAACCAGTTCAGTGTGTACCTCTCCTCTCGCCCAGTGTCACCTGGGATAGGCTCCAGCCCCGTGACCCCAAAAGGGATAATTAGTTAAGATGATGGATGGATAGATATGTTTCTTATAAGGAATAGTGATAGTTTTGTTCAGTCAGGGTATAACAGTTTATTCCCACACAGTGAAACATTAATTGTATCAAAATCACTACACGACTTTAAGAAATCAAACTTGTCAAAAAGGTGTAGGCTAATGCTCAAGCTCATAATACCTTCCCGATTATTTTATTCAAAGACAGCCATCTTTCCCCTTTGAGTAATGCAAACGTAAGTAGTGGTATAGAAGTAGTATTTAGATCTCAACTCGTACTTATTTGCCTCCTCCCTTTTTTCCAGGACCTGCAAGCTCAGGATCGAGCTCACCGTATTGGTCAGCAGAACGAGGTGCGTGTTCTGCGTCTGTGCACTGTCAATAGCGTTGAGGAGAAGATTTTGGCAGCTGCTAAGTATAAACTGAACGTGGACCAGAAAGTCATCCAGGCTGGCATGTTCGATCAAAAGTCCTCCAGCCATGAGCGCAGGGCCTTCCTTCAGGCCATCCTGGAGCACGAGGAGCAAGACGAGGTCTGGGGTCAGGAAGTGTGTCTACGCATGAATGTGTGTGCGTGCACCCACGACACACAATTTTAGAGAGTGGGCTTTCTTATGCTCTGCTTGCCAATGTGTGTCTGTTGTATTTAGGAGGAGGACGAGGTGCCTGATGACGAGACGGTCAACCAGATGATCGCCAGGAGTGAGGAGGAGTTTGACCAATTCATGGTCAGTGTTGTTGTCTTTAAAGAGAAATTACAGCTCATTCATTTCTTTACGTACATCCTTAAATAAGACCCTCTCCCTGTGTGTCTGTATCTGTTATTCTCTTCTTCCTCAGCGTATGGACCTGGACAGGCGTCGAGAGGAGGCCCGAAACCCTCGGAGAAAACCTAGGCTGATGGAGGAGGATGAACTGCCTACCTGGATCATGAAGGATGATGCTGAGGTGGAACGTCTGACTTGTGAGGAAGAAGAGGAGAAAATGTTTGGACGAGGATCTCGGCAGCGGAAGGAAGTGGACTATAGCGACTCTTTAACTGAGAAGCAGTGGCTTAAGGTGAGTTTATCTAAACAGATCTGAATGGATATTAAACTAAAACTCAGTATACAGAGTATTATATGTGACTCAAGTACCCTCATTTTACTTCTCACTGCAGGCCATAGAGGAGGGCACGCTGGAAGAGGTAGAGGAAGAGGTCCGTCACAAAAAAACAACCCGCAAGAGGAAGAGGGACCGAGACCTGGACCTCCCTGGTACCTCTTCCTCCTTGGGGGGGAGAGGACGAGGTGACAAAGATGAAGATGGGAAAAGGCAGAGGAAAAGGGGTCGACCACCTGTTGAGAAGCTCTCTCCAAACCCCCCTGCCCTCACAAAGAAGATGAAGAAGATTGTGGATGCTGTCATCAAGTATAAGGACAGGTAGGAGAAACGCTTTTGCAGGCTTCAGCACAGATGTGTGTCTGTGTCTGATTTTTAATACTAAACAATGCATCAGTCTTGTGTGAATCATTAGAACAAGATCATCTTCATATTCAGACTAGCCAAAGGTTCATCCTGAGGTCACTGAAACAGACAATAACCACACAGCAGGTTTCACAACTTCTGAACACAGTTCTTGCGTAAGACATGATTCTCCAGAACTATAACCCACACACTTCATCTGGACACCCTTCGAACTTCCTTGAAATTCTTGAACTAGACCTCTGAGATATAGGGCCTGATCTACTAAAGGTTTGTGTGTATAAAACACGTGCAAACTTGATAGCGCACACAAAGCTGATCTACTAACCAAGTGCACCAAGACTTGCGTCTATCATTTAGCAAAATAGCACGCGCAATCCATTTAGCATGCTTGCTTTCATGAATATGCAGAATACATGCAGATTATCAGAATGCACAAAATACTGGGAGGAGGAGATGCAAATGTAATCATTTAACACCTGCAATGTGATTTATCAAACCCAAAACTGATTGTGCTTGGTGTTTTTGCGTCCATTTTTAGCATGTTTGAAAGGCAGGTGCAAACAGGCACAGCGTTACGTACAGAGGGCTGATGACAGAGATAGAGAATCTTCCATGTGCTTGTCAACATGTTTGGACTGTCATAAACAGCGTTAACTGAATATTTTCCATCATTTTACCGAATTTTTGATGAATGATGGAAAGATTTGGAGGCTCTCTGTCATTATGATGGACTGGAAAAAGATGCAGTGTGCCATCATACTCATGCAGACACATGCGTAATGTAAACCCTTTCTGTTTTGTACTCTTAATACATTGTGGAAGAGGTCATTTAACCTATGTAAAAATGACCCCCTTCATGGCCAGAATCACTTTATTTGTCACTCAGAGCTGATAAATGGCTTGTGCAGATTTTCTGTTAAAGGATGTTAAACGCTCAGTCTGTGTGTGCGTAACTGTAAGACTGCTCTTCATATGAGAGGTTATTGGTGTTGAAGTTGTGTAACTATGTGAATGCTGTCATTTAGATTATGTTTAATTGGAATTAGAAAAGGAGAATTAAAAATGGTGTATAAAAATATGGCATGAAAGAAAAGTTACGACCTTGTCCATTAAAATGACAGACAGCAAAAAAAGGTTACCGCAACCTCTGGTCAGATATAAAAATAGTAGAGACATATTATCTATCTACCAATGCCAGTTTTGAGCAGTGTGCTTTTCACAGATGGCCTCCCAAATCGCGTTTCTTCTAGCAATGCACCGATGTCTCTGCTGGAGTTCAGCAGTGTGTTTATTGCCTCAAACTCCATGGCTTCAAACTTCATTTTTTGTGTACGGCCACTCTGCTTTCCCAAACTCTCCATGGTGAGAGCCAGTAGCACAAGCAAACTCCTCATTTAAAGAGGGCGGTCCACACCACTTTTGCACCTGTTATCAATTGCGCATGCAGTCATAGTAGATCACCAGCAACACGCCCACTAATAACACGTGCAATTTTTTAATTTGCACACACAATTTAGCACTTGTTTTTTGGGATCTTAAAAGAGTCAAATTTACTTGATAGTACTTTGATTTCAGGTTACACTTTGACTGAGACATAGATACTTCATTAAATCAGTCATCTATGAGTGCACTAGAGCTAAACAATATTGAGAAAAGGTGATATTGCAGTGTTCTTTTCTTTCTGCTATATATTTTGTGACTTTTTTAAGGGCAATTCCCAGCTGAATGTGTTTTTTACCTCCACCAAGGAGGTTATGTTTTTGCAGGCGTATGTTTGTTTGTCTGTTTGATTCAGATGTCCGCCGTTAACAAATAATCATTTTGCTCAATAACTGTTTAACTAATAATGATATCAACGTGATTCTGAGTGCTAGGTGTGGATTTTCAGGGTCAAAGAATTATATTATGATGGCAACTTTATCATGGAACTATTGCTTACAGATGTAACAGCAATATGTGAGCTACCTTGGCAGAGGTTTGTACTCTTCGAGTGCTTTCTGGTTTTATATGTAACACTATCCCTGGATGTGCCTTTTTTTATTCTCATTAAAGAAACAATACATACATGGTTTTAGAACTATGATAAAAAATGGTGACCTAGATGAGGTAAAAATTTGTTGAGAGTCTCTGTATGATCTGTAACATTGCTGCATCTATGAGTAGTATCAAGTGTAGATTTTACATTTTAAGTGCAGTGTGAATCCAATAGCCAATCAGGAATATTTCATCATAGTGGCAAGAAAAAACCTCTGTTAAGCAGCAGGAAGTCTTGAATGTGGATTCCAGTCTCATGATGAACAGCCATCCACACTATGCTGAGTAAGCCTGCTGATGGGGAAATCTTTCCTGCCTGTTGTCAAGGAAAGAAGAACAATAGCAGTTTTGGTTTCCATCAAACACAAATGGCAGCATGTTGTGATTTGAACCATGTGACTGACATTGACATAGTGATTATGTGCAATTGCAATGTTAAAACAATATATTGTTTAGCCCTAGAGTGCACTGTCAATTACTGTGGGTTTTCTTACTTACATTACAATGCATTACATTTACTGCAGCTTTTTCAACAGAGTAAAATGTCCACATTCACAAATGCCAGACTTATTTGATATTAATCAAGAGCTTTCAGATGTTGATAAAATGTCCCGTCCTATTCTGGTGATGTTATATCCTGCAGTGCTAGTGGGCGTCAGCTCAGTGAGGTGTTCATCCAGCTCCCGTCTCGGAAAGAGCTGCCAGAGTACTACGAGCTGATACGCAAACCTGTGGACTTTAGAAAAATCAAGGTGAGCCGATAACTGCAGCAGCAAAGAGGAGCCTGAACAAAAAGCTTCAGCTGTTTATGTTTAAGTAGATCTGTAGGTTAACAGATACAAATAACAGCTTGCTTTATTTTCATAAAATGTGATGAACCTTAACTGAAGGAGAGGATTCGAGGTCATCGCTACCGCAGTCTAGGTGACCTGGAGAGAGACGTCATGCTGCTGTTCCAAAACGCTCAGACCTTCAACTTGGAGGGATCACTGGTGAGCAGGGCTCCTAGAGATCCTTACAGTTTTCAATTTGGTTAAAAAAAACAATGCCATTAAAATTGCTTTTCAAGCATGGGTCTTACTTTTTTAGAGACTTAAATTTCATGTTTGCCTAGTTAGCTTGTACTATTTCTGTGGTTGTTCAAGAGAAGATCTATGGCAAAAATACGATATTTATATCAGTGTGTTCTGTTAGCCTCCACAAAAAGATAATGAAACAGAGCAATATATTCAAGCTCAGGAAAATTTGGCATCAAGTTCTCCAAAATAAAGGGAATACTTGGTGAACAAGAATGTATGCAAAGTGCTTTAACCACGGGCAAAAGGAATCAAGAATATTTTGTTACATGTTAATCATGAAGTTTTAGCTGTTTGACAGCTATTATAAAACATGCAATACATTTTATTTTGTCATTTAGGCTTTAATAAGGTCCAGTCTGATGTCATCACAGCCTTAATTGTTCACAGTGTCCAGATAAATGGTAAATAGAGGAAATAACTTGCATGAGAGCAAACATAACTTCATTGAATATTTACTGAAGAATCAAGTGAAGAATACTGTATGCACTATACATCTCAACTAAAGCTGTCTAAACTTTAACCTCTGCTTAAAAAACAAACAGGGATCTGTTTATTTGATGAGTATGTAAAATGCAGATTTAAAGAGAATAGTAGGTTATTTACTTATTCCTTTCTGATATTCTGTATTTGAACTAGGTTAACTTTGTCTGAAAACTCCGATAAAGGTTAAGTATCAAAACAAAATAATAAAGAGTAAATAAAATTATGACTATGGCTTAAAATTTGGTCTCTTTTCTGATTTTGACAGTTGATTTTTATTGTGTCTTAACTTACATGAGCAGATATATGAAGACTCAATCGTCCTTCAGTCAGTGTTCACCAGTTTGAGACAGAAGATTGAGAAGGAGGAGGAGAGTGAGGGAGAGGATAGTGAAGATGAGGAGGAAGAGCTGGACGAAGGATCAGAGTCTGAATGTGAGTGTCCTCTTGAAGAAAATGGGAGTCACAACTGGTTTCTAAACAAGACATCAAAACACAGTCCCACTCAATGTTTGGAGTGTTTTGTTTACTTCTACCCTAAATGTTGTTTACCTTTAGTAAACAAAAGTGTATTTATGTTCTCACTGTCTTAATGACCCTTTCTCAGTGACAGTTGTTTCTTGGAAATATGGTTTGACAGTGTTTAAATAGCCTTTTCATGCTTTTGTTGTTTTGTGTTGTGTTTGCCTCCAGTCACAGTCTATGAGCCGGGTAGTGACACTTTTTTATTAGTTTGATTCATAATTTGAAAGATACCTTGTAGCTTCTTCATCTGTTTGTATCTGTTTACCTCTAGCTCGCTCAGTGAAAGTAAAAATCCGTCTGGGCAGTAGGAAGGATAAAGGTGGTGATAGAGGAAAGGGCCGCAGCAGGCGAATGGGACGCACCAGAGCCAAACCTGTTGTTAGTGACGATGACTCTGAGGATGAACAGGAAGAGGTACGTTATTTTGAGTCCATCTGTCTATCTTGATAAGAACCAATCCTGCACTTCATTCACTGGAAAAAATGTACAAATTGTTTTTACAAAGTCATTTGTTGCACATCAAAAATATTCAGAGGGAAAAAAAGAAAATTTAGAAAAGGGGTGAAAATTAAATTGTGAAGTCATGAAACACTACATGTATAAATAACAATGGCAGTAATTCTTTAATGACCAATACATAATATCTTATTAAGTTAGGAAAATAATGTGCTTCATGCAGGTTAAGTTCAGGATTGATGTATTTATTCACTACAATTTGAAATCAGTTCTGCCAATTATTACACCTTAGCTCATTTTCACCATGTCCATCATACCACTTTTTCTCCTCTTTCAATCAATCAATCAATCAATCAATCAAACTTTATTTGTATAGCAATTTTCATACAAAATTTCGTAGCACAAAGTGCTTCACATAGAAATGAAGAAACAAAATAAATTAAAATATATAAAAAGTAGAAAATTGAATACAATGAAAAATACAACCCACCCCTGCCCTACCCCCCACCCTCACAATCCACATACAGCACACGCACTCAGTTACACACACACATACAAAGACATGAGGAAGAGATTCTAACAGAAAACATAATAAGAGGTCTGAGGAAACGCCATCTTTAATTGAAAATCATCTTTAGTCTTTCATCCTGCTGTTATCCAAACTGTGATCATATGATACAGCTATTCCAAACTAATGTACAGCATGTAAACATCCACCACCAGGGGGCTCTCAACCAAAACAGAAATTTAAAGGCCCCTGGTGTGGTTGGCCATTCACATGCTTTTCTCCATGAACTGTGTTGAGTATAAGGTGTCATATTCTTCTGCTCCCAAGCCCTTTCTAACAACGTTAAAAACAGAGAAAATTGATTTTGCAGGACATGAGACCTTTAAAATGATGAGTAGATCTGTTGTCGCATCTGCTGATCTTCACTGTTTACTTTTTGTTTTAAATTAAGGACTCCATTTTACAAAAAAGTATTGCATGAGGTTAATGTATTAAACAGCAAACTGCATGTAATGGATGAATTTCAGGTCGTATTGACACCTAGATTGTTTTGGAGAGTAGTTCAGGAGAACCTGGCGTTCCATGCTTGACATGCTTTGTTAACTCATCACACTGCTGTGGTAGTGAGCAACAGTTGTATTAATAATAATTGCATTAGAGCTACCAGGCTGTGCACAGGCACAACATACCATGAAAATATGAACAGGTTAACATTATTCACTGCCTCTACAGCAGATCATCACAGGACGGGACAGCATGGACTGATGAAGTTGTTAACGTCCTAGAATTTTGTCAAGCTCATTACAGCAGGAGAATTTACCCTTTTCAAAGCTGCTCTCTCTGCAGACACTTATGCTTATAGGCAGAGAATGTGAAAACTGTCAAGAAATTTGACTCATTTATTTGTTTTCTCAATAAAATTCTAAAGTGCAGCAGCGTTTATGTGTGGAAATATTCTGCCGTTTGAGAGTTTGTCAAATATGAGTAACAGGTTATGAAACTGACAATGGAGGAGTGGGAATATACTTCCTTTTTTTCTTGCTGGTTTAGATTCCTGTTTCTACCAGACCAAACATTTTTATGTAATGGATTAACTTGAATAATTCATCATGATGCTTTCATCAGTTTATCACAATCTTATCAGTTGTATTTCAGTCCAGATCTGTGTGAGTTGCAGATTGCAAAGATATCCTGCATGTATTAGTTTTCTTCTTTGTCTCGTTAGGAACGCTCTCCCAGTGCTTCAGAAGAGGAGTCCTGAACTGTGCTGCTTGGTGGGAAAGAGAGGAGCAAAAAGCAACAACCTACATAAAAACAGAAAACACACCACCATCAACACCATCCACCCTCAGTCAAATTTAATAAGACTGGAAAAAAGAGAATAAGGTAGGAGATACAGTCAGTTGCAGAAAAAAACTTTGAAATGTTCATGTTACATGGAAACAACCATGATAAAATTGACAGATGTATTGGACTTTGCACATTCCTGCTTGAAGCTTTTATTGTTTGCTGAAGCTCATTTTGAAGATGTCTTTACACATTTGGATCAAATAATCTGGAATGATTTTCTTGTAGAGGAAGTTTTAATCTGTTCTTAAATTATTTGTTTTGAATATCAAAAAAATATAACTCTAATGACTCTTAGAACAACTTTGAAAGTTGATAATAAATATTAATTAATGTAAAAAATGTATATTAAATGCTAAAACAAATTATTTTTAAGTTGGAAGATAAGATACATTGAACAAAGAGCCCCTTTGTAGCAACCTGAACAGCATACAGACTAACTACACTTCATGTTTGAAGACAGAGCAATAATGTCATGTATAAGGCAGTCACTGGAGAGTCCAAAAATTATTTCCTCAAAGCAGAGAAAAGAAGTTGCTCAACAACTCCTGAAATTAGCTACAAGAGTGACAACCAAAGTAAAATCATAAATGACTTCAAGGCCCACATTGTTAGTGCCAAAACAAGAATATTACTTAAGTTTGGTACAAAACATAATTCTTATGAGCTTTACACCTTCAAATTGGGGCCCATTATCATTTTCTTTCTTTATTTTGGCAGACAGTTATACCATTTAATGAGAATCTTTTCTGTTGAAATAAAAAAGCTGTTCAAAAAGAATGCAAAACATCACCTTGTCTAACCTCTACCCTGACCCAGTAATTTAAGACCTAAGATATGACAGAAAGTATCGTTCTGAATGCTGATTTGGCAGTTTGCTTTTGCTGTTCACAAAGAGGAATCAATATCAGTTTCAGTCTAGTAACTAGACAGCACTTGGAGTGCGCAAACCTCCGACAAGGTAGCTCACATATTGCTGTCACACCTTTAAGCAGCAGTTCCATGATGGAGGAACCATCATAATATGATTTCATGACTCTGAAAACCTACTCCAGCACTCAGGACCATGTTGATATTATTATTAGTTTGACGTTACCAATATCTCCTGAAAAATTCCACCAAATCCGTCCAGTGGTTTTTGCATGATCTCACTAACAAACAGACAAATGCAGGCAATTAACAAGGGAAAATTTTTCACAGGAGTTAACCCTTTTCAAAATCTTCTTTTATATCTGGGAGGTCCCATTTATAAAATATACTTCAAACACGCTGATGTTGCATGTACTGTACTAATCCAATACAATACAAATACAAGTTCCAATCATCCTTATGATCTGCAAAGATTACATGAAAGGAAAATCAGAAATTAACTGATGTTATAAAAACATCCTATACTTTTATTTCTGAACTGTTATAACTTAGTTGTCTTAAGAGGTTAATTTTATGATATTTATTACCCAGAAAACAGGAAGTGTTGTTGGTGTTGTCAGATTCATTATTTATGCTTTTATGGGCTTATATTTGTGGGTGTTTTGTAACTGCTTTTTATTTATGACTAGGATGACTGACAGCAGGGGTGGCCCAACTTTTTTTTGAAGGGCCATACACAAAATAATACTGATAACCAGGCCACATTGATATACCTGTTTTTTTCAGCAAGAGTTAGTGTGTTAAATCCAAGATACAGTAAAATCATATATGCCAAGAATCTGGATGTTTCACAGCAAAAAATAGCCAAAGTTGCAACCACCCATGAAATGGCCCGACCAGGCAAAGGCTCTTCATCCATTGACTGGATCATTGGGGTGGCCAGTTGGACCTTAAGGGGGCCTGGTCAGCCCAGGCCACTAGATTTGGACCCTGGCTGAGACAAGATGGACAAGGGGAAAGCTAAAGGGCAATCTTTTTATTGAAATTAAATTGAAATTAAATGAAATTTTATTTTTGAACATGAGAATCTCCATACCCATACAAAAAAAAGAGTAAACCACATGAAGCAGTTCAACCCTTCAGGTGTTCTGATGCCTAAATATGATCAGCACAGCATAATTCATAAATTAGATCCTGAGATGAAACAGATCAAATGGACATTACCCAGCTGCCACCTCCAGCCATAATCCATTTGTCCTGATACATCAGTCAACACATTCTCTAAAGCAGCATTCACACACTGACGTTTTGGCTGACTTTTGCAGATGCAGAGGGAACCATTGAGCTTTGTCAGGCCATGCAGAACCAAGTTAACATCATTTGGCTGATGCTGATGTTTGTCTGGTACATCAACAAATGTTTGATCCAACACGCTTGTAAATGCCAGCAAGAGTAGACCACCGCTGAATTTCACTGCCTTTTGTTCGAGCTGTGTTTGTCTCTATCGGCTGCAGCTGCTTCCTCCTTAAGCCTGGACTCCTGTTGTTGGACTTAAGACGCCCTTTTTGGGACAGCCGTCTTTCGTCCTCTAGGCGTGGTGTTGGAATACTGAGACCAGCTGCAGCTGCACTTGGTAAAACGGCACAGTACGTTCACTTTATACGGCGTTCACTGAGTGACGTCGCCATACATTTGTACACCGTTGAGTAGTGCCGAATACCGTTTGGCCAAATTTCCCCTAAGTTGTGCACTACCTATGCATTACATTTACATTGACGAACGTTATAAAATCCATCTGCAGTCAGGCAAAGTCATACTCCACCAGCACACCGGTTCTCTCTGCTTTAGATATGTCAACCTGTGTTGAACAGCAAAACTGACCCCCAGAATGTGCTCTCACTGAAATTTGATGATTTCTAAACATTGCTCAACGTCAGCTATTATACGTTGATGTGTGAATGGGCCTGAAGGCTATGTAGGTCAAATTTTATGTTATTTTTGGAATTTGCTGTTGGCCAACTAAAAGTGGACTGGAGGCCATAGTTGGTCTCGAGGCCATTGTTTGGACACCCATGACTTATAGGTAATTTTATTGTACAACTGTCCCCGTTTTTATTTGGATTTAATCACCCATAAAATCTCCATCTATCACTTGTTTATTACTTTACGAACAAACTGATAAACATGTATCCTTAGCTGACCTGAGGAGTGGACGTGTGAAGTGGAGTAAACAACATCAAATGTAAACATGGATTATTTTCAGACTGCGCTCTCCTTTGAATGGTGAAGCAAGCACTTAAACTTTGCTTTACTTCCCTCCTTACAAACATGTAAATACGGCTAATATTTCCCCTCTGCCTCATTTGAGCCTGAATATTTTGGAGCTGCTGTGGTGTGTGTACATGTTGTATTTGCAACTGTGGGTCTGTGTTTGAGTTGGAAATTCTCACTTGCTGTGGGTTTGAGGTGTCTCCAGAATTCTCAGAATCCCCTCTGCACCTCTCCACATTCATTTGACTGAGGTTTGATGAAGTTGAGTCCAGGTCACTCTCAAATGCTGTAAATATCTTCCAGCGTAAAACAACCTACTCCACAGTGCTGCTGCTGCTGCTTTCCTGATACACTTCCAATAGAAGCACTTAAACTTGTTGATTGTAGACTTTCTAAGTTATTATTATTTATACTGTAACTTAAACTGCTTCTCCTTCAGTTGTTGTGTTGTGACTTTATATCTGAATTATTTGATGTACCTAAGCTCCTTTTTTCATTTTTCATTTTTCACATTTTTAAGACAAAGGACCAGAGGGACAGTGGCTCCTCTCTGTTAGTGAACGCCTCATGGCCGTGTGGTGTTGGATAAATTGTATAGAGTTTTTGTTAAAGTATAATGTCCAATGCATGTGTGTACAGAAGACAAGATCAGTGTATTGCACTTTTTTAGTTTGTAGGCAACTGAAGCAAAGAAACGACAACCAAAGCACCAACATTTTGCTGCTGAGATATCGGGATCTATCTGTGTCGTGTTGTGTATCTGTCAATGAAACTTTAAACAACAATAAACAACAGTAACTATGAACTATGTTGTATTGTGGGATATTGTTTTAAAAAATTCTAACAAACACAAAATACCACTGTGAGTTTAAGGTCACTATGATCAGACTTTTTTCTCATATTCTGGTATTTGATAGAAACTAAAAAATGTGTGGAAATATCTTCAACTAAATCAAAAAAAGATCTCTAAGAAAGTCATTGCAATGGTATAGAAAAAAATTGACATGTTAGTCCATTAAATCAATCAATCGCTCACAGATATTATGTTAAGATGCTTTACAAAAGATTAGATGAGATTGGATTAGATAGAACTTTACTGATCCCTTTGGAAGACTCCCTCAGGGAAGCTAAGCTTCCAGTAGCAGGTATGTCTAGCAGATAAAAAGATACATAAAGAAGATGGATATAAACAAAAATATAAATAAATGTTAATATGAATAAAAATAATATGTCTACAGACTGGCTACTGCTCCTTCCCATCATCTGTCTTCCTGTTACTCCTCCTCCCCCTGAGTGAGGAGCTGTACCGTCTGATGGCCTGAGGGACAATAGAGTTTCTCTGTGTTGGTCCTACACTTACGAGGAGCAGTCTTGGGCTGAACAGACTCCTCTGACTGCTGATGACGGTGTGCAGAGGGTGATTGGCATCGTCCATGATGTTCAGCAGTTTGTCAAGTGTTCTTTCCTCTGCCACCATCACCAGAGAGTCCAGCTTCATGCCGACCACAGAGCTGACCCGCCTGATCAGTTTCTCCAGCCTGAATGTGTCCCTCTTGGACGCACCCCACGGTGCTTGGGGGGCAGTCTGAGGTAGCAGAGGATACTTACTACCTCAGACTGGTAGAACATCTGCAGGAGTTTCCCGCAGATGTTAAATGACTGCAGCCTCCTCAGGAAGTACAGCCTGCTCTGTCCCTTCCTGTTCAGGTGGATGGTGTGGACCATCCAGTCCAGTTTGCTGTCCAGTCACAGGCCGAGGTACTTGTAGGAATCTACAGACTCCAACTCAGCTCCATCGATCAGAACTGGTTGTGGTCTTGGTCTGGAATTCCCAAAGTTGATGACCAGCTCCTTTGTCTTCGAGGTGTTGAGCTGTAGGTGGTTTGTGTGGCACCAGGCAGCAAAGTCCCTCACTCGGCTCCTGTACTCCTCTTCTCTGTCGTCCCTGATGCATCCAACAATGGCTGTGTCATCGGCGAACTTCTGGATGTGACACAGCTCAGAGTTGAAGCAGAAGTCCGAGGTGTACAGGGTGAAGAGAAGAGGGGCCAGCACCGTGCCCTGGGGTGCTCCAGTGCTGCTGATCACAATGTCAGACGTAGTGTCCTTCAGCCTGACGTACTGCAGCCTGTCAGTGAGGTAGCTGGAGATCCAGGTGGTAGTATTTATATCCAGTAGGTCAATGTCATAATCTTCCTTCAAATATTTTTTAAATTTTATCATTATTATTATTATTATTATTATTATTACAATATCCTTTAATTTTGACTTTTATTGCATAGATCTGACTATTTTTTTTTAACTTTTTTTTATAAGATTTTATTTGTGAAATAGTAACATAAACAGTGATACAAGAGAGACAAGAAAGAGAAAAAAATAAAATAAAAGAGTAAGTAATAGTAACAGACAAAATATAGACATATACAAATAGGAAAGGTTTCAATAGTTTGTGGTTAATGTAAAGGGCAATTGGGGAGGTAGATTTTCTTATCAGATATCAAGTAAACAAGAGCAGAGTAAGGGAAAGAAAAAAAGAAGCAAAGCAAGAAAAACTGAAACAAATAAATAAATCAAAATAAATTAAATTTTAAATTTTAGGACACTGTCGTAGTGAATTCTTTCGACAAGATAGTTGATGGTGTTGAGGACATATATATCTGTACACACATATACATACACATGCACATACATACACAGATACCCCCATATATATGCATATGCATAAACACACTATTTTTTTAACTTTGACTTCTTCAGGTCAAGTATCCTTATGATCGCAGAGGGGTAACTTGTTTCTCAATTTGCAGTGTCATACTAGAGTATCTCAATGACAATAGAAGAGTAACAGAACTCATTGACTTTCTGCAGCAAATTTTACTTTATTTTATCTGTATTACTTTTATCAAGTATTTTGACTTTTTCATTTAAAAAAATAGTTTTGACTTTTATTCAATGGTTTTTCCTTTTTTCTGATGTCTTTGTTTTTTCCTGATGATTTTGCAGTTTGTCAAAACTGTGACTTTTATCTTCAAGTGTTGTTTTGTAATATACTGACTTTTGACCTTTATTATCTGTAAAATATTTTTAATCTCATGATTTTGAGTCTCGACTCAAGGTTTTGACTTTAAATTTCACTAATACAACTGTTTCTCACAATTTATTTTTTCCAAACTTAATACATTACATTTGGACTTTTTTGCCACCATACAGATTTATTGATTCTCTTGTTTCACTAAACACTTTATTTTTTTATTTTAACTACAAATTTTGTGTTAATTTAGATTTTTTTAATCTAATTTCAATGCCTTTTTGTATTTTGTCTTATTTCTTATGACTAACATAATTTTCAAAATGACATTTTTTAATGTAATAGTTGATTTTGACTTTTTTTTTATACTGAATTTCACATTATTATAATGAATAGATTTTTTTCACATTTTGGTAAACATATAGCTTTAATTTCTTTTTATTGGCAGAAGTGAGCTTTCACAGTGACGCCTGCTTGAACTGATGAAATACTTTAAGCTATTAGTACGATTTACCTAACAAAAAATATTAATCACTGTTGATGTATGTTTTTCAGTCCACAGAAGTGCATAGATTACAGCTTATTGAATATAAAAATATTAATACATTTAGTAAATAATCTGATTTTATCATGGCTGTGTTTTAAAGTTTAAATAAGCTACATTGTCACTTTAACATCACTGTCACTGTCACCTTCACTGTACTGCTCAGAATACCTCAGTTGTCCTGAATGACACTTACTCTGTTCATTTTTTATTTTGATAATTGTAAATACCTCCAATTGTTCTATTTTGTTTGTGGCAATTGTACAGTTTATTGTTCTCTATCTTTATATCATATGTTATTCTGTTAACCTTAATGCATGCTACTTGCCCTTGTACTTACCCCTGTACTGCTGCAACACCTGAATTTCCCCTTCGGGGATCAGTAAAGGTTTGTCTTTTCTTATCTTATCAGGTTAACTTCAGCTTAGCTGTCCTAACACAGTGACCAGTAGAATACAGCTGACTATATAATGAAATATTTCAAAGTTTGTTTTATTGTCACAGAATCTGTACTTATCTGGTGAAAATGAACACGGTCTCAGAGCTAAATACATTTGTTATTATTTGATGCCATGTAAGCTCCTCAAAAACTTAAAACTTTTTGAATTACCACGTTAAGATACCTCATCTTGACCACCAGGAGGCAGTCACATACACAGATCCATTTATACCACTGCCTTGTCTTGAATATAATCTTAAACCTCACATACAAACCACTAAAACAGTCAGTCTGAAAAATTAACTGTAAAACATATATTTTAACTATTAATGGTTAAAAAGAATGCTTTAAAATCACTTTCCAGGGTGCAAATTATTGCCTCGGCTCAACTTGACCTTATTCCACCCCATCCACAAGCCCCTTATAAGACAACATATAAAGTCAACATCCCCCTCGACCCACTTTTCAGTACGGTCAGGCAGAGACATAAAAACAGAAAGTCTTCATTAAGAGGATGTAAACAAGCTCGCTCTGAGCCTCATGCTTGTGTTTATTTTACGGCCCGGCTGGCAGAGTGCTGAAGGTAGAATCAAGTCAGTCTGCTGTAAGACATGAGGTGTGTGTGTGGTTTAAATAAGGCCGAGACAGTGAGGTCTGTGTTTGGGGTCAGAGTGTTTGCCTCTTGTGGAGGAGAAGGGGAGGAGGCTGAGTCTGTTTCCTGGTTTCTAGGAACCCCTGCATGTCATTAGAGACTCAAAACCAGCCGTTCACATCTGTCAGAGGGACCTGCTTGTTGTACCACATCCAGTATCACATATGTCAGGGATCATCAATGACATTTGTACAGGGCTGTTTTTATTTTACAGACACTGGGGGGGATGAATTTTTAGTACATTGTAATAAAACAAATATTTTGGTCTCATTTACATATCATTAAGATATTTTTACTTTATTTCAAATTAAATATAAAAGAGAGATCAGTCCGCCCATATTGCTGTGTACTGCGACACAGGAAAACTGAGATACTGTGTGTACGTTAGTGTGTTTAAATATTTAAATGTAACAGTCGACACATGCATTTCTGTAAAACATATTAAACGTGAATAATCTTTTTTTTTTTTTTTTTTTGCTTGGGGACTGCTTCAGAAGCTGGAAGGATTAAAAGGACTAAAAAATGAAATCAAAACATGTGTTTTCTTCCCACATTCTGAATTTGAAAATGTTTGGAGGGCCAGATGGGAAGTTGTAGGGGGCCTGATTTGGCCCTGGGGCCTCCAGTTGATGGTCACTATCACATGGGTCCATATCTTTCACTGAACAGATTTAAACATGACACAAATTCATATAGGACTTCCTCAGAGGCTGCACAGAGTTTGCTTTGTCTTCATGCTTATTGATGTTTAAAGAGTATTTAATAAATGGGTCAATTAAACCTCAAATATTCCACTTATATACTCCTTCAAAAAGTTTGGAAATGATATTTTGGTCAATTATTTCTGCTGTTTTATAAAACCAATTAGTATTGTGTTTTATATCATTGGAAAGCCTGACTAGTCACTTTTACAACGGGATACATATTTTAAGGATCATCCATTCACAGAATGAGCAGCACAGCTAAACGTGTGGATGTGCCCCAAAAAATGTGCCAAAATCCCCTTTCCCCCTGGAAGGAGGCTTATGGTTCCTTAATGAAGCAAGGGTGAGGAACTGGTGTTCTTGGGGTGTTGTCTTCCTGGGACGCCCACTTCGCAGTCTGTCTTTGACTTCACCAGTCTCATGGAACTTGGTCTTAAGTTTGGAAATGGTACCAGGGCCTACAGCAAATAATGCTGCCTCTCTTCATACTGGGACACCTGCTTCCAGTTGCAGGGGATTTTGGCAATTAAAGATCAGCTCTCAAACTCAATTCACAAAACTTGGATTTTTCTTGCAATGGAAACAATCACATATTAAAAGTTAAATCTGTGCTCAGAATCAAACTTTGTCTTTGTTTTATTCACACAGCAGAATAAAAATCTTACTGAGCAGACCCTCAGAGGTCAGGGATTGCTCAAGAATGTTTCTGATTTTAAAACAATAGTAAGTCAGTAAGAAAGTCTGCAAAGTTTATACAATAACTAAAATTCATTTGTTTTTCAAAGGAAGTATTTAAGTAACAAAGACGATTGAACCCAACAAGTGGGAGAGGTTGACCCTCAAACACAAGAAAACTGTCAGACATATTCATCTGCACTTGCATTTTTAACATTCTTTGTAATCCTACAAACATTTTCAAACTCAGATCTTCATCAGGTTTATTCTGATGGTCCAGTAAACCAACGAAAACGCTGTGAAGCAAAACTTCATATCTTGGACACGCCTGTTTATCCTCCTTTTTTTTTATCAGTTTTCTTTTTACAATAGGAAACAGTCACAGTTTATATTATGCGTTGCCTCTCAGACTGAATGTTTTTCCATAAGGGGACTGTCAGTCTGCATGCATCTTAAATGTCATCTTTTAATTTATGCATGCCCTCTGTATCGTCTCACTGTAGTGCTTCGGAAAGTTTTTCCAGTGTTGGCCTGTTTGTGGTAAACAGTGACTCATGAGCTGCAGTTGTGTCTAACTTCTGTCACCTGTGGTTATCATTCTGCACCACCAGTGCATCAGTGAGAAAAATATGTTTTAGAGAGCGAGCATATTCTCACCAACCCCTGTATTAAGTACACACCTTCAGCTGCGTATTGCGTCAGTGCATTTTGGCATTTAGACCTGGTCAAAACAGCCTGCTGAAGTCCAGAAAGGTGATTTAAGTGATTCTGAATGTAGCATGGTTGTTCAGCAGACAGGCTGGTCTGAATATTTCATAAAATGCTGATCTACTCAGATTTTCACACACAACCATCTCCAGGGTTTACAGAGGATGGTCTGAACAGGAAAAAAAATTCAGTTGGATGTCAAAGCTCAGATGAGAATATCCGGATGGCCCGAGATGATAGAGCAGAAACAGTAACCCATATAACAAGATGTTACAAACAAGGTCTGCAGAAGACAAATTCTGAAACACGACATGTCAAATGATGAAGCAGACAGGCTACAGCAGCTGAAGCCCACTTCAAAAGTCACACCTGTTAGCTAAGAATGAGAAACTGAGGCTACAACTCACACAGGCTCACCAAACTTAGAACAGAATATCATAAAAATGTTGCCTGGTCAGATGAGTCTCCATTTCACATGGTAGAGTCAGAATTCGGCAAAGACAACATGAAGCATGGGTCAATCCTGCCTTGTATCAACTGTGCAGGCAGCTGCAGGTGGTGTGATGGTGTGGGGGATATTTTCTTGGCACATTTTGGTCACTTAGTACCACCTGAGCATCTATTGAATGCCACAGCCTACCTTAGTAACTGTTCTTTAGGGAAAAATAGTGTACATTATATATATG
The DNA here is from genome assembly GCA_037902135.1 of Cetoscarus ocellatus. Classification (NCBI taxonomy): domain Eukaryota; kingdom Metazoa; phylum Chordata; class Actinopteri; order Labriformes; family Labridae; genus Cetoscarus; species Cetoscarus ocellatus. Next base: position 48,877 of record JBAMNC010000868.1, read on the forward strand.
CAATGTATTAACAAGGTCTACAGATAATCTTTCTTTACAAACACAAAGGATTGAGCTTCAAAATTCTTGTTTGCCAAAGAGTAACTGAGTGACTCTAACTACTACACACAACCCATGTGCTCATAAAAAGTGTGTTTGTGTGTCTTTATCGGCACATGTGTACCTCTGATATGCTGTGAAAGTGTAAATGCAGACCTGTCCTTCAGACCTGTCACTGTCTCTGTGCCTATTTGTCAGTGTGTTTTAACTTATCTTGTGACACTACACATGACTTGCACATGCTGTAACCACAGGGTATTAGATTAGATAAGCTCTAGATAAAGTCGTATTTTATCAAACTGTTGATATTACGTGTGTTGTATAATAAAGGGTTAAAAAGACAGGACTCTGTCATTGAAAGGATCAGCTTAAGGGTTATTAATAATTATATCCATGCATTTATCCAGCCATTATTTATTCCCTTTTATAACGCTTGCAGTTGCAGGGAGGCTGGAGTCTATCCCAGCTGCCCTTTGGCAAGAAGCAGGGTACACTCTGGACTGTCATCCAGCCTATCACAGGGCTGTCATGTAGAGACAAAAAAGAGAAACACTCAGGTAATGCAGGGTCACTAATTAATCTAACAATCATGTTCATGCATAGATTGAACATGAAAAATTGGTCCTGCTGCAATGAAAAAGATCTTTTTCACCCGGACACATCTGGGGTATTGCTTCAAATCTTTAAAAATTTTAATAACAGATCTTCAGTTTTATTCGTCCCAGGTTTGATAGCTTCATGTAGGTTCACCATAAGCAGGGGCTGGTCTTTGGTTTCAATCTTTTTCTCTCCCAGGACAACAAATAGAGTGGAGGTAAAGTCAGTATGATGGATTTTCTTTGAACTGTGAGCAAAATGTCCTTGGGCTCAAGGATGAAGTGATTTAGTTTTGAATGTTATCGAATGAATCATAATCATCCTTTGCTTTTGAAAGAATCTTGCTACTATAATAACAGAAGGATTATTGAAGATATTTTTTTATCTTTGAATGTCCACAACTGGCACAAGGATGAACTGGTACAATTTTAAATGTCATAGATTAAAGGTAAAGGTCACGGAGTCTTGTGGTCATCAGTCAGCAACCACTGAAGTGTTTTGTGAGTTTTTTGTAAATAATGTTCTTGTTTGTATTTTAATGAGGATTTCTGGTTTTGGAAGTAGGGACATGATTGACATGGCTGCACATCCACACAGAGTCACTATTGGTCAGACAGCCTTTAGTTCAGCACAGTCTCTACATCTGTGAGTAAGTTCAGCTAAAGCTCAGCTGAGATCTGGACATGACATGCAGCAGTACAGCGTCCATTACGAGGCATCCACAACATCAAAAGTTTAGTGTTGAATGGCTTCGTCCAATATTTTTCTAGTCTTCGGTGGTCATCCTTTCCTGGTGAACACCATAACTCAGGAAAGCTTTGTGAGATTTTTGCTTCATTTTCTAATTTGTCTTCTCTGAAATACAACTTGATTAAATTTTAAAGGTCTTAGGTCAGAGGTCATTAGGCATCATGTGATCTGCTCTGCTTCTTAGAGGGACTTATGTCAAACTGCACAAATTTTCACTCTGTCTTGAAGATGATGTGCTTTTATCTTGTGGTATAGGTCAGAGGTCAAGATCATAGAGCCCCATGTTCATGCCCTGAACAGTCTCCCACAACAACCACCCCATCCCATCTTCTTGACCCACCACTTCATTGTCTAGGATTTGGATATGTTGAAGAGGCCTAAAGCTGCCAAGAGTAGTTGTGTCATGCAGAAACACGGAGGGCACAGTAAATCATCAACACTGAAATATTTTAAAAACTGTGCATATGATGCCAACCCTGCAACTGAGCTGACAGATCATGTACTGATATTGACATAATGAATCATCTTTCTGATAGTCTTGTTTGGGTTTTGAGACCCTTCAGAGGGATTTGTATTAATATGAGTCTGTTTCATATTTCTCACAGTAACTTATAAACTAAACATGCCTCTGTTACAACATGGTCACCCATAAGCAGAACTAACCTCATTGATCGTTTAGAATCATGCAGTTATATGAAAAAAATATACATACAGTGAAATTTGTTGTTAGTGTTGAAAAACTTTATCAAAGTTGCTTAATATCAAAATGTGACAGTCTTTCTCTGGCTTACCAAAAAAAAAAAAAAAAAATGAACAACCATGTGTCAGTGCTAAAGGGTGAGGTAGCACTGAGCACCCTGAGGTGCTCCAGTGGGGACTGGTGTATAGAGGTGTTGAATTTTAAAAGAATATTCAACAAAAAGATGAGACAGAACAAAGTGACCTAACCAGGAGACCATGGGGGAGCAGAGAAAAATATCAGACTGACCTGTCTTGCTCTTCCAGCTCAACCACACAGGTGAGTCAGACCGGCTGTGACACTGCCTGACCACTACATGTTTGTGTATGTCTGTGTTGTGGGGGGGTGGGGGATCTACCTGGTTAACACAATGGAAAATCTGAAGAACACAGAAAAAAACATCAGCCTTGGGTGTAAACTTGGCTTAAGACCAACAACTACAGAAGCACAAAAGTCTAAAACAGCAGAATGTCATACCACTGCTCTGGTTTCTATGTCCTATTGTTCTAACTGGTTCAAGACCACAGAGTCAAGGTATCCTTAGAGATACTGGTCTATAGTCAGTTAAGAGTTATTTTATAATCAATCAAAATGTCAAAGGTGAAACTGTGTGTGGTTTCAGATGAAGTGCTTTTATCCTAATGTCATTTTTGTACTAAACTGAAAACATAATCACCAAACATCTATGTGAGTATCGTGATTCACTGATTCAGACCTGACTCAGTGGTGACTGTCCCATTCAGAAGTCTCTGAAGTCAGTTCTTGCTCTAAGTGTGTGTGATAGGTGTAGTTTGAACCCTGCAGGCGTGTTGACAAAAGTGTGTGTATGTAAAGACAAGTGGGTGTAGCAGAATATGTAATCCAGCCGCTATTTCAACATTCCACAAATACCTCCCACAGCTCAATCCATGCTTCTTAACAGGGGCTCTATAAACACACACGCACACGCACACGCACACCCCCCCACACACACACACATGCACACACACCCCCACACACATACCGCACCCCCTTGGAACAACTTGTCTGAATTACCGCCTGGTCATCACTGTGCATGGTCAAGAATGTAGCTCCGGTTAAGCTTTTTTAACGTTATCATATAAACAGAAAAAGGGACACTTTATGTGAACCATTGCTATCAAACATAAGTTAAGCCAGTTAATACTTGACCAACCATCTATAAAACATTCGTTAATGATTTATCAATATAATATGTTAATACAGTTCTTAAGCTGTACTGGAATATTTGTAAAGCATTAAAGTGATACCGTAGGGCCTGTGTTCACTGCTGCCATTTTGACTCAGTGTTCACAACATCAGTACCAGAGAGTTTCACACCAACAGGATTGATGTTTTTTTTCAAAGCTGATTACTACCTCCTTCAGTAATATCCATAAGATTGTTTTAAATTTCTCAATTCACTTAATTTTAATTTACTCATGAAAATAAAAGCCACATACAGTAAAGGAATCGTGTCATGGCATTAGCATCCAACCATCCATTATTTATCTATCCTGCTTTTCTCTTTGGGCTCTTAGGGGCTGGAGCCTATCATAGCTGTCATTGGACAAGAGGTGGGGTCCATCCTGGATGGGTCACCAGCCAATCACAACATGTAGAGACGTTCATACATTCAGACACACACTAACACCTAAGGGCTAGTTTGGGTTAGAAAATTCAAAGAGTCCAGGGAAATCAAAAGTTCTGATTTTCATTAGTTAAAAAAGGACAAAGGACACTGACGAGCGCAGTGCTGTCTCGAATGTTGAACTGTTTTTCAACCAAGAACACTACGACTGCAGTGACAAAAAAAATAGTTGACACTGAAGGCATTTTTCTGCTCAGGATGCTGAGCGCTGAAAACACTGGACTACACCGGCCCTGTTTGAAAATGAGCGCTGCCAGGAGCAAAAAAAACAATGTGGACACGGCCCTAACTCATCATCTATAAAGCACTATTGATGACATTTTATGTTGTTTATAAACACATCAGTTAATTGCTTTAATGGTGTTTGTAAAGCTTTAGTAAATACTTTACTTGCCATACAGGGTAACAATGTTTTTTAATTTTATTTATTAACACAGTACATCCTGATGATTACCTCTGCCAAGGAGGCTATGTTTTTTCTGGAATTTGATTGTGAACAGGATAACTCAAAAATGAAAGGATGTGGATGAAAGTTTCAGTGAATGTTGGCTATGGCACAAGAAAGAAATGATTAGATTTTGGTGGCAATCTAAACTCAGATGTGGATCTGAGAACCTTGTAAAGGATTTGTCATTTGTGAGATTGGGCAGTTTTCCACATTTTTGACAATAACTCGCCCGACAGTGTTGAAAATGCCTTGGTGAAGGTTTGTGCTCTTGAGCATTCTAGTTTATTCTGTCATCCTGGCTTTTACCCTAGCCTATGATCATAAACTCACACTCTTCTCACGTTACAATACAACATTTATAACTGCAGGAAATAACATTTACATTTTTTATTGATACTATACATATGACATAATTATTAATCAATGCTTCAGCAATACTTAGCTGATGCTTTCCTAATAAAACAATAAAGCATGTAACTGCTTGTATTTACTTAAATTAACACAATGCTTTATTGATGTTAATTTCATAATTATGAATACTAAACTTGTGTTCACCAAATGTTAAAGTGTGTGAAGTGATGCTAAAAAAGAACAAAAATAGTTGAACAAGACAAACAATCCACACAGTTAATGACTGTTTTAAAATGAAACTCAAACACTGAAACAAAATCTATGCAACCAAAACAACATAGCTAAACCAAAAATGGTCATTAAAAGAGTGTTTAAAGGAGACTACAGAAAATATGATGACAAATCAGAAAATGACATACATGTATGGTGAAACAGATAATTAGGACAGAGAATGATTTAGACCTGTGGTAGGTACTTGCAGGCTGGGGGCCACATAAGCCCCCCCTTCTTCTAAATGCAAATGCAACAATTTGGCCCTCTAGCAGCAAGAGCAAAGCTAACATGGCCCTCATTGTGACTGAAGTTGCCCATCTCTGATTTAGATGTTGAACTATTGGTCTGTCTAAAAGTGGTAGTTTGATAACCAGATAAACATTCTCAACACGATGCCCTCAAAATGCAGCAGAAAACTGAGCAGAAAAGAGCTGAATGAAGATTAGTTTCACCTTTCAAGAAGAAATCAAATAAATCAGTGCAAAAAGAGAGGACAGTCATGTGAAATCCATTCTCATTCAAGATCAACCCTTCTATTGAAAATATGAACATCTCAGACGAAAGTGCTTCTGCCTCACTTCCTGATGACAAAGCATGTTTTTATTTTTCTCAGACTCTTTTTGCATCATTGCCTCTGAAGATATTTTGCTTAACAAATGTGTTGTTTGTTTTTGATGAGGCGCAGACACAGAGACCATATTCACACATCACCCTAATGTTTTACATTTGAACACTGAGGCCTTGCTCAGGTGCTAATGTTTGATGCCATGGCAGCTTTACCAACATTTTAACTCATTTATGTAGAAAACCATAGTTTTAAGCTTTTCTTGTGAAGTCACTGAATGTGTTTGGGCTTTCCTGTTAAAGTAACAGTCATGTTCTTAACAGACTAACAATCTTGTGATGTCAGTTTACACATTAAAACTTTTTAATTGTTGTCATCACTCCTGTTTGTCATACGTTTTAAGCAATAGCTAATGCACTTTCAAGTTTTATTATGAAACAGTCTTTTTGTTTCAACAGTAGCACGAATGTGGAGCTGTTCATGCTTGGATTCTTGGTTGTAGTGAGGTTCCCTTACTTCAACAAAATCTCATATTAGCTTCTGATTGACCGGTCAGACATTTTTGTTTTTGTCTTGAATTGAACATCATAAACCTCATCATTTAAAAATGTAATATAACATGATCTTTTATATAGCATTTTAAACAGTGGGAACAGTGTTGGGAGGTAAGTACTTACTTGTCATACATTAATGTGATTATATTACTTTTGGGGAAACGTGTGGTGTGAGGGATTACAATTTCTGAACAGAAATAATATCAGTCCATCCATTATCTATACCGCTTTATCCTTGTTGGAGTCTCGGTGGCCAGAGCATCTCCAAGCTGTAAGTGGGTGAGAGGTGGGGTATACTCTAAACTAATTGCCAGCACAGGCCAGAAATGAAGTTATTAATCAAGGTAAATCTTTGTTACTAAGTTACCAGCAAAGACGTCTTTTTGTCCCGGGTCAGCTGTTACCATGTTTATGTGTCCTTGCAGCAGCCAGCGAAATAGTTTAACTTAGTATGGGGGTGAAGAGGGAAACAGTGAGCTGTGCTTTCAATACTCATTCTGTCAGACTTTCTGTCTGTGAAAAGTGCAAAGATTGTTTTAAACCTGTTTCAGATTGTTTGGTTGGTTTTTTTTTTAGAAGGAAAGGTAAAACATAACATAGACGATGAGAGATTGATTACTCATAATACTGAGTCATGAGTAAAGTCCTTTTTTGCTTCATAAAAATAATGAGAAAAATAGTAACTTATTGTAATTCCTTAGTCCTTTTCTCGACACTGTACAGGAAAGATTGAAGCTTTCTTAAAATGAATCATTAACAAATGCTTTATACGCCTCTATGGTACATCCCATGATGACCACAACTAAAAACATCACTTTTACTGTCAGCTTGTGCTGAAGTGAAACCACTCCTGAGGTCCTAAGAGGACTTGCATCCACACATTTCATTATACTATAACAGCTGTGTTTCATCTGTTTTCTTGAGCTATTGACTTATTTACATTGTTTTCATGAGAAAGCAAGTTGTATATCTGGGATAAAGACGTACAGACACATGAGTTAGACTTTCCAGATTCTGAGAATTCAACTTATCCTAAGAGAAAACCAGTGTTATATAAAGAACAAAAACTTAAGTATGCCAGGATCTTCAGAAATCAGACATTATACACTAAGGGAATGAAAATGTAAAAAAAAGTATGTCTGCTAAAGGCTTTGGTAAAAAAACTAATAGATGCAATAATAAAGACAGCCCTGATCTGTCTGACAGATTATAATACACTACTCTATTTGGCCCTGGTAAAATATTAGCATATAAGGAATTTATTATATTTTAAGTCATATTGGTTATTTTATTTCATCATAAAGACAGTTATCAGTGCTTCGTTGATGATTAATATGTTTTTATGTGGTATGTTCAGTCATTTATTATGCACTCTTCATCGCTAATAGATTGACATTCATAAGCCAACTTATCCATCAACTTTTTTGTTTGGTGATTCATCAGAACACTAGGCTCTATTTTTTGCATGTTATTTGCACAAACCTTCACTAATGCTTTACTGTCAATTAAACTTGTATAACTGTGTTCAAAAACGTCACAAAAGTAATTAATTCACAGAACTGATCATACGTTTTTTGAAGAATTTAAAACTACTTGATCTGTTGGCGATGAAAATAAAATTATACTTTAGGTTTTAACACATCTTTGTGGTTCCTTTTCTTTTAGCCTGACCGATACAGTTTAAGTGTTAAAATAAAAACAAACAGAAGGTGCCTGATATTCTTAAAACAGTGGAAGTTATCAAAATTTGATTTTATTCTCTTTTAGGGGTGATGGCCACCACCAAGCTGGGTGACATGAACAAAAAAAAAATCACTTTATACTTATGCAAGAGTTGCCCTGTAGTTACTGCATCATATTTAGGCCAAATCTTAAGAACAGAAACCCGGTAAATAACTTCCTGAGGATGCACATGTCTTTGTAGGATGATTCTGGAAAACTGTTTGGAAATAATGTGTTTCCCTTCACTTCATCTCAGAGGAGAAAACACACAGTAAAGATCCCCTTTAAGTTACACCTAAGTTGTGCAATCTCTGCTACTGACGGGTGGAAAGAGAAGACAGTAAATTTTATAGTCTTTTGAAAGACACTTCAATGGATTCTCAGTCAAAGGCAGATCCAAAGAAACAACTGGAGCAGAAGAGTCACTTAGGAGATTTTATTCAGGTAAAAAGGACTGAAGTTTCAATGCCATGTATCTTTGTTGAAAGATCTGAGTATTTTGAGCACACTTATTTATGTAGTATACAGGAACAACAACTGCAGTAAAAGTTTACTCTGTGCACTATCAGTGTTTGACAAAAGCTCACTGTGTTTAAACCAATCAAGATTAAAAGCTTAACATACAAACACACAATAATTTCTCTGACAAATAGTCAAAAGCTCCATGAAATCACAAACATTTGATTTTTCCCACATTTTGTAAATAAACTGTCGGCCACTTCAAAAAATGAACGTCCTGTTTCTGACATATTCAGCATGAAATAGTTCATATATTTTCTCTCAGTCCAAGACACTCTGTCGGAGCTCCTGCCTCTTCAAGGCAGTTTTAGGTAGCTGCTGGCACTGCAAAGACAGGAAGAGAGAGAGGTCTTAATGCTGTTGACTTTTTGTCCTCACAGAAGATCAGGTGGAGGAGGCGCGTGATAGAGCTCCTCTATCACACTAAAGGGTACATACTCAAAAAGAAGCACATGACCTCTTTAAATGCTGAACCATTGTGGTGTCAGTAATCAGTAGGCTACTGTGATACTCAATTTGGTATATAATATTTAAGTTAAATCTGTGGTACTGAAGAAACAACTGAGGTGGCATGGTGAAGCAGCAGATTGGGTTACTGCCTCACAGCAAGGTGAGTGGAGTCTGCATGTTCTCCCTGTGCATGTGTGGGTTTTCTGCAAGTCCTCTGGTCTTCTCCCACAGACAACATGCTCGTGGTTAACTGGTGACTAACATACCCTGTGAGTGTGTGAATAGTTGTTAATCTCTGTATGTTAGCCCTGCCATTGGCTGGTGATGAATCCTGGCTGTATCATGCCTCTGACCCAGTGACAGCTGGGATAGGCTCCAGTCCACCCAGCAGAACTTTGATTTTATTTTTTCACTATATACTCAGATGCTCTATGAAGCAGAATTTTTTTTTCCCATGGACTCAAATAGAAGTGCTGATTCAAAAAGTTCCCCACAACTAAAACTGCAAAACAAAATTACTTTCCACCTCTGACTACAGAGGACAAGAGGAGCCTATTTTCTGTTTCATTTTTTACAATGCTGTTTTTTTTAATCTTGTCTCGTGTAAAACTTATATTAAGAAACAGGCTGTGACTCTGTGGTTTTACCACAGTCTGTCTCTGCTTTAACATCACAGTATAAGCTGCCTCCACAAACTGTTAGACACCGTAAATGTCTGATAAGATGTGAGCTACCTTTGTTTCTTCTGTGTAACAGTCCACTTCCTTTCATTCATACTTACACCCACATACAGAAAAATACACTGGTATGAGGGGGAAAGCGGAGGATAGATGGATGGATGAATGGAGGGGTGATGGAAGGACGACTATCTTGGTGATGTAGCAACCCTGTAGCCCCGCCCCGGCGGTGCTCACGTCGACTCTCAAACATCACACCACTATTGTGGCACCTCCCTCCTGTCAGCCTCATAACAAACTCATCTGATGGGACTTGGACCATATAATATTTTGCCGGCACTCGACTTTTACGCACCGCACCTGAGTGCCCTCTCCAGCTGAAGCAGAGCCCTTTACGCGCAGAGCTCACCCCCCATTACCTGCGTGACTTTTCCTCAGCTGTCACATAAGGAGAAATATAAGGACAGGAGATGTTGGGGATGTGGAGGAGGGGACTCCCTGGACTGTCTTCATGCTGCTGTCTGCTGTTAATGATTCATTTTGCGTCTCAAGCAGGTAAGAAATAGATTTTCTGGAAAGACTCAGAAAAGGGCGCTGCATCGTGTGGAAGTTTGTGAGGCTGACATTTTCCCATTCAGCATGAAATTTCCAGAATATAATACAAAACAGTGTTTAGTAATTCAATAATGATAACGTTTGTTCTCAGACTAAACGTTAAAATCAGTTTTGTTCGGTGTATTTTTCGCTCTGTTGGTTGTTTGAAAGTCGCAAATGTAAATGTTTCCATCGAGTTTTGTAGGAAAAGGGATGAATGACTCATGACAATCACTTTAGACCTCAAAAATCTAACTCATTTTATTTCTGTTGACTTTAACATTGTAATCATATCACAATATTTTATTCTTGAAATAGTGTTCGTCAATGTCAATACTGTAGTTTATATTTCGGGCTCTTCAGTATGAATGGAATACGGACCGCGCTCGTATTGGTTCTCCCGCTCGGGAGTGAGACCAAACAGCCAATCACATTCGTCCATGCAGTTCCAGGGGGTGGGACAAAAGGGGAAACAGGCGGATGACAACGAGGCAGGGTGCGGCTACAACGCCAGCGTTTTTCCGCACCACCCCCCTGCTGCAAATACGGGAATCTACATCACTGTCCCAACTATTCAACTACCAGATTTTTACACCACAGACTTGCGTCAGAACCGAAGATAGGCAGAGCACATTACTTAAGAGTCTAGACATTACATTTACAAAGCAATTTAAGGCTTTTGTTAGGTAAATACATACATTTAAATTAGTCAAAGTATCCTGCTCTGGATAAATAGCAAATTAGATCATCAGACTAAAAACGGAACATTGCTTTGGTTATTTTTAATGGCTGCGGAGGGTTGGTCTCCAGGGGCATTACCAGAAATTTTGGGAAAAGACGTCAGGATGGACCCTATCCAGAAAGCAGCACTGCACGGTTTCTCAAACCAAGCATCTTGATTAATGTGAAGAAAAACATATTATAAATGGAGCCCATAGCTAATACAGCCAAGCGATTCTGTTAACAACCAAGGTCCAAACAGTGGGAAAAACAGTGTATCCAAACTGTAGAATTAATTGTGAATCAGACTATGTGCTATACAGTACTTAAGGTAATTTGAACAATTCTATTCATTCAAAAGTTTTTATTTATCATATGATCAGTCCTGATGAATCTCTCATCTTTTAACTCTGTAAAAGATAAAACTTTTCTATATTATACATTTGTCTTGCTTTATAACCTGTTGCCCATTTTTTAACATGATATTTGGTACAAAAAAGCATAAACAAAACTACTATCTTCTAATAAATGTCCCCAAAAACCTTTTTTTTTTTTTAAATAAATGTTATAAAATGGGAGTTAACTGATGATGTAAAATATGCCTAAATGTTCCTTTTTTCCAATTAAAAACAGGAAAGTCTGATAGTTTTTGTATGTGAAGGGAAAATGGATCTTTAAATACCTACGACAAAAAGTGAAAAAGTAAAATAATATGTAAGAAATACTGATTATATAATATTTTTTATCTGCCCTGTCAGTCATGGGCCCTTAGAATTGTCCTAACTTTGTCCCCCTTTATGACCCTCCTTTGTTGTCATGTAAAATGATATGCTGCAAGCTTTTTAATACAATTTTTATGGCAAACATTTTTACTAAATGACAAATTCAACTGTTAAATCATTGCTTACTGCCACTACTCAGACATCTACAGCATAAAAACAGCTTAGAAGCCACCTCATCATGTTTTGTCCATTGGACGGGTATCCAAGAAGAGTTTTTAAAAAGTTTGGTCATTGAAAAGGGAAACTTAGTGGGCACACAATCAGGTTTTGTATATTGGGAGAGTACCTTAGAGTGCACATGAGAGGTTTTTTTTTTCCCACTGAAAAGGCACCTTATAAGGCACTTCATCAATTTTTTTCTCAGAAGGCATTTTACTAAGTTCTGTCCACTGGAGGGGCTTCTAGGACGGCATGTTATAGTATGGTCCACAAGAAGGGCATCCTTGAAGGCACTTTACAAAGTTTGGTCTACTTGGAAGGCACTTTTGAGGGCAGATTATCCAGTTTTTGGCCGAAAGGTCATCCAAGAGTGCATTTTATTGAGTCTTGTCCACTGGGAGAATTTTCAAAAAGGCACTAAAGAGGTCCACTGGAGGGACACTCCATAAGTCCCTTAGGGGCATCTAAAAGGGCATTTTTGTTTTTTTTTTCTTTCACAAAGGCAACAAGGATGGTTGCCCCCCCTGCCCCCTTCATGAGTCCGCTAGTCTTACAGTCTGTCTTAGTCTTAGAATTTCAGTAGTGTGTTTATACATTCTTACAGCCAACAAGATTGGTTACATTGACCCTCATGCCCTTTAGGCCAACAATGTGCTAAGAATTAGGCTCCAGTAATCCTTTCATAATCTCTACTCTTCTCAGTCAGATTTTCAGATTAAAACTTTTTTTCAGTCCATTGTGCTCACTTCCAGTAACATTTACATCTCTGTGTGTTTCAGGGGAAGTCTTTCTTTGTAAAAGTCTGGACCTTGTTACTTTAATGCATTCATTCTGTGTTTAGTTTACTCTAGAAATGAGGCATCACCGGTCTTTTTGCTGCCTGGGAGGCTGAAATTTTACTGCAGTGACTCACACATGCATTACTGTGGGGTTTCTTCTACCAGTGACTGAGAAGTACTTCTTTAGCAGGGCTGCAGGCAATCATACCACGTGAAATTATCAAGAGAAAGCTGCACAGGAAATGTGCAGCAGTTTGATTTACCTGCAGATCATGACTGCATTCTCAAATTTTGAATTTTAGGACTTTTTGGACCAACTGTACGCTCCATACCATACTGTAAGAGGGTGGGAAAGTTTCTTGGCCAGAGGGAATCAAGCTTTATTTGGCCATGGTTCTGAAGTAACATTTAAACCCCATGAACTCTTGTTCAGCAGATCAACAGATTACTGAACAGATGTACAAAGATGCAAAACCCACTGCTGCGTTTCCCAATGCACATGCATCCTGGTAACTTATTAACTACAAAATGGATGTTTGAGTCAATAAATACTCCACTTTCTGAAGGTTTTTGGCGTGTGTGCTGCATTTATATGCTATAAAGAGACAAGAATGCATTGTCGGAGGACAAAGTCACATGCAGTCACAAAGGGTGATTGTTGCTCTTTGTAAGGATGACAGAAACCATACATTTTGCCAGCTTATACTGTCAAACAAGGGTTTGTTTAGTGTTGTCATGCATTTTAAAGCTTATTGTATGTCACAGGTGTTTGTAGAAGCTCTCTCCTTACATGGTAATGTTGTAGATGGGTGGTTGTCAGGTTCACACTGTGTTTATAAATAGCTCCTGAGTGACTTTGTCTGCAGAAGCAGTAGATACAGCAGGTCTTTGCTCCTGAGGTTTGTGGTTTTATGTTATGTCTCGTAGTTGGGTTAATATCAAACTCAAGGAGGAGGCAGCACTTTCAGCGCCGTGCACGGTGTGAACATAGTTGATTTTACAAATAGGCAAGGTACATTGTTTCCTCATGCCTCAAAGAGCCCAAAGATACAGTAAAAAAAAACAGATAAAATATGAAAATGACAACATTTGAAAAGCTAATTGAAGTCAGGAAGTGTGAGGAGAATGCTCCCTTTCCCTAATGTTTCCAACATATCTGTATGTTTAAGAGAAAGCTTTCTCTCTTTCAGTATAATAGTGGAGGCAACAATGTCTAAGTTGCACAAATTGGATTTCAACAACGAGGGAAACCTTCTTTCCCTCACCGGTTAACCCACTTTTCCAAATTTCATTACCAAGCAACTAATTAAAAAAGAAACATTGTGTCACTTTGAAATTGTCTAAAATGTCAAGCAAACTCCTGACTGTCTAAAATATAAGTATTTATCACTGTCAGGCATAAACCTATCTCCAAAATTACTACTTTAAGGGAAATGAACATAAAAAATGCTCTACCACTAAATAGATGTGTGAAGCGCTTACAAGTTTGGGCAACAGATTTCCACAGGGACACATGAAAGTTGTTTCCCAGGGGCACTAAGCTATGTTTATTTGGCTCTGGATAAAATTTCGAGTATGCATACTCCCCTATAACCACATCTCTTTATCTGATTCGACATCTGGAGACGAAGCAAATTGGAGGTCAACTTGTAGGGTCAGGGACATTATTACGGCTTGAAACAGTGGAGTGAATGGGGCTTTTCTTATTCCAGAACTTGCACTGTGTTCTCTCTCCTTTGGTTAAAAATATGTCTGGGAGTTATCAAGTTTTTTTAAAAACCTCAAAGTCTTGTCAAAAATAATTAAAGTGAGATAGGTCCCTGAAGCCACGTGAAAGGGGCTTGTATTACCTCCAAAGTTGCTCCAACCACCCCTGAGTGTGAAACTTCACTCTCATTTCATAGCTAAATTGGTGCTCTCTGGAAAATGCTTGAAGTGCTTTTTGAGTAGTCTTCTTTCAAGTGTTATAAAAGCATGAAACACAACTACCCTTTCCATCAGCCAAACCTGACCTGAACTTTCCACCACTGTGAAAGCTAGTCGTAAAAACTGAAAAGGGACTTCTTCTGACTGAGGGTATTCTTGGGAGGCTCGTGACCCACATGTGGAGGCTGCATGGCAGATTAGCAGAGGAAAATGAAAACACTAGAAGTCAGAAGGATCAGGAAGTGTGTGTGTTTGACCTACTTTTGCTCCTCTTTTTTATCCACAGTTGGGAATGAGCTGCTCCTAAATATGAGAGTGAGGGCAACAGAGAAAGACCATAAATTTTCTTGTTGTAAATCAATGACTGCACATCTTGAGGAACAGCTGGAGTCAGCTTTGGAAAAATGTTCCTGGAATGCACTCTGGCTGCATGCTTGGCCTCCTCTTTGTGTGTGAGAGTTTGTGGTTTCTCTGAAAGCATAAGGGGGTGCACAGGAAGGGCTGGTCAGGATCAGCCAAAGTTTAAGAAATGAAACTCTAAAAGCTTTCACTTCTTTTATTTTACTCACATTTCTACAGCTTAACTGTGGGGTGATTTTGATCTGAGCTTAGTATTTAGGAAGCACTGCTTTGTTATTGTCATGATGAAGCAGACCTGTCCTGGGTCTCCAGCCAGCATCACTCATACACTCATGTTAACAGACTTCCTCATGTTTAGTGTCCCCGCCTCGATCTGCGGGTGGCCGTGGTGATGCTGTTGTGCAGAATGCCACTGTTTGACCAATCAGCTCCTGGTGGTGTGATTGTTCAACTCCTCCCTTTCTTTTGTTTTAAAGGGATAGTCTGTCCATCTGTCTGTCATGTCCTCAGCCTGCAGGTCGCAGGAGGAACAGGCAGGGAAGAGGTGATGGACGAGGACACACACAGATGCACCCACACATATATGCTATACACTTGCTCCTAAGTGTGAATGGCCTCTGCTGGTCTCACACGTGTGTGATGTTCACAGACACTATTCACTGAGGTGTGATCGCCCTAGCGTCCTGACCTCGAGATCAAAATACACCAGGGTCAAGCTGAAGCTGTACAACTTCAAACTTTTAATCTTCAGAAGGAGTGGTAAACCTTAACACACTTGAATGACAAAAAGAGGCGTGTGTCGTAGCTGGAATGTGTCACACCAATGACAAATAAGGGGTGTGCGTGTGTCTTAACCTACCTTCCATTAATATCCTTAACATTAGTAATTGCTACACCTGAATATGCATCTGTGTCCATACTCTAAAAGGAAATGTGTAAAGCTCTAAAAAGTCCTGCACAACACTCAAATTTTTCAGATTTTTTTTTCCCAATAAGCATAGAATTGGGTTCATCTGAAAACGTCTTGAAATATTTAATAGTGTGGGGCATATGTGAAATGGTTTAATTCACAAGTTAAGCTTTTTAAGTACATTAGTAAACATGTTAGTCAAAAATATAATCTGTGAATTAATTTCTTAATATTTTTTTCACAATTGCAAACCTGAGGAATTCCAGAAAATTTCAGGAGCATGCATGAAAATGGGCTCATACACAGGCCAAAGTTTTTAAGAACACAGCAAAACATTTCAGGAGGAAAAAGCAAAATCTTTAATACTAAGATCTTTATGCTTTTTTAAACAGTCACTCCTAAAATTCTCAAGAAAACTCCAAGAGGGCATGTGTGAAAGGGCTTTATATGAAGGTTAAAATATACTGCTCAAAAAGAGTTTGAAAACATTATCTCAGGGGATTATTTCTCCCCTTTAATAATACCAGTTGGTACTGTATTGTTTGTTGTTGGAAAGCCTGGTTAGTCACCTTTACAATGTGGTATAACTTTTAAATATTGTGCATTCATGAAATGTGGGTAGCACCCAGAAAGATGCCAAAACCTCTTCCCCTTGAAAAAAAACATATGGTTCCTCAGTGAAGCAAGGGTGAGGAACCAGGGTGTTTTCTACCTGTTTCACCCACTTCACAGTCTGCTTTTGACTTCACCAGTCTCACAGAATTTATTCCTAATTTTGGAAATGGTACCAGGGCTGACACCAAATAATGCAGCCACTCTGCTTACTGAAACACCAGCTTCCAGTTGCAGAGGATTTTGGCACATATTAATGGGTGCTACCTGCACGTTTAGCTGTATTGCTCATTCCATGAATGCATGATCCTTCCAAGATGTATCTCATTATAAAGGTGACTAATCAGATTTTCCAATGATGTAAAATAAAATAGCAATTGGTATTATTAAAGGGGAGAAAAAATAACTAAAATAACATTTCCAAACTTTTTGAGGAGTATAAATGAAAACATGTCAAAACATTTGAGGAGGTACATTATGATCTACGGTAAACTTATGCATAAATAATTTTTAATAAATTAACTCCTGATTTTCCAGAAAATGTCAGGAGTTGAAGTAATGTTTACATTTTGGTGCACATGACTAAACATTTAAAGAGCAACAATATAATCTGTAACAAATTCACTTCCTTACACTGTTTCCACATATAAATGGAAAGGGCTTAGTTTGCAGGTAAAATGTTGAAGTAAATGATGAGTCATTTGAAAAGCTTAACTAAAATGTAAATTCAACATATATTGTCATCTTTTTCTTTTACCCATGCACTCCTGAAAATGTCTACAAAGTGCAAATGTGTGAAAAGGGCTCATATGCAGGTTGAACTTTTCCAAGTACTTCATACATATTCAAAAAGTCAAAACTATCTTCTTTTCACACATGCATCGTGAAAAATGTCTTGAAAATTTCAGGAGTGCATGTGTGAAAAGCTTATTATGCAGGTTAAACTGTTTGAGTGCAGAAAATAATTTAAAGCTGCAGGAACATAATCTTCATTAAACTGATATCTTTACAACTTTTTATGCATTCCTGAACATTTCTTGGGAGGTTCAGGGAAGGCCAGCTCTGGGACGACAGTCAGTCAACAACCAAGGATGATGGGAAAACAGCGAGCAGAGCAGCATCTAACTCTGTTCTGACAGTTGTTGCCTTAATGAATCACCTCTGTCCACTTGTTTACGGGCAGTCATTTTTCATTAATATTTCTGGCTGCATTCACAGAGCCTCGCACCTCAAATTGATTTAGAAATTTTACTTGGAGGCTGAAAAAAAGAATCCTTGGGGCTTTATGCATGTGTGAAAACAGCTTAGCACCTCCTTCTTAAAGTTGTGTTTCCTCCTCAGTTATAAATCATTAATATTCTGTTGCTAATATCTTTATTTCTTTACACATACAGACTGTTGGTGTCCAAAACTAGACTAGAATATTTGATCGTACTGGTTTGTTGTAAGGATTACACATGTTTGCTTTGGCAAAGTAAAGATAGATTGGACTATTTATTTTGTGATGTAGATCAGGTAGAGCCTTTCTGTCTAAATACGTTAACTAGACTCTATTATGTCTCTTATCTTGTTACAACATGAGTCAGAAAACCACAGTGCTGTTATCTCTATGAGGTAGTCTGTAGGGGAAAGGGAGTGACTTTTACTCAGTCACTCATCAGAGCAGTGATGTCCTTCTGTAGTGACCCTGAGTGTAAATTTCTGTTAAATATTAAGCCCACCGTGTTATCAGTTTTGTGTTAACACAAGCTCACTTTGCCGCTCAAAAACAGTCAAGTGCATATCACGCAGAAACAATGGTTATGAATTTATTTCATTCTGAACTCTGTATTTTTTTTCTTTTTTTTGACAGATGCAGGGTTTGTGTGCAGCTCCACTCAGTTTAAGTGTGGAAACGGGAGGTGCATCACCCAGAGGTGGATCTGTGATGGAACAGACGATTGTGGTGACGGGACCGATGAGCTGCAGACAACCTGTGGTACATAATAACATCATGACTTGCATAAAAATAAAATGTGAAAACAGCTGAATGGTACAAGGAGTTATTCTTCGCATTAATGAATCTACCAGCAGAGGCAACTAAAATAAAACTGAAATGATGGTGTTAAATATCAAATGTGTGTAATTTACTTTATATAATTTACAAAGAGAAAATGAAAAACCAAACAATGAAAGCCAAAACAAAAAAAGAGGAACCAAGTGAGAAAGAAAACAATGAAACATTAAACAATTATAAGAAATAAAAAAGTACCAAGAAAAAAATTGTAGGTCAAAGGAAACAAACATTACCACAAAAATGAAGAATTAATAAGGAAAAAATAATAAACAAACAAATCAATAAATAATTCAGAAAGAGAGAAAAAGTAATAAAGAATCAGAGTTCAGAATTGGCATTTATTGCCAAGTACATTTACACAAACAAGGAATATGACTTGGTCAATTTGTGCAGAAGACAGTCAAGAATAAAAATAAAGATGTCAAGAGGAATACAGTAAAGTATAGAAAAAGCTAAAAAGGAAAACAGAAAAGATAAAGAAAGTCATAAACAAACTAATAAAAAATAAAGAAAGGAAAAAAAAACCTTGAAGCCAATGAAAAAGTAAAGAGAAATAAAGAGGCATAAAGAAACAATATGGAAGGTGAAATAAAGGAAGAATGATAGACAAAAATTAACAAAGAAAGTAGGTAAGAAGGAATCAAACAGTTAAGCTTTAATGAATGACAGATTTGATACAGTGATCTTTGATCTTTGTACAATGCAATGAAATCATACACACGCAGAAGGTAAAATCAAAATAAACGTATTTTATGAATGACGTATTATTGTTACTTTAATGACTGACCTGTTAACCTGCTCATTAGCTGCAGTTAGAGCTGAGAATCACTAATGCATTAATTCAAGGCAGTTTGCAAAAGTTAATGATTGTTTATTCTGACATTGTTCTCTCACTGTAATCATGAGACATATCTCATTGAGATATATAAACTAATTTATGTTGTATTTTCTGTTTCTGACCACAGCAACTAAAACATGTCTGCAGTCCGAGTTTAACTGTGGAGCTCCCATGAACCAATGCATACCCGGGAGCTGGCACTGTGATGGCAAGGCTGACTGCAGGAACGGGGCCGACGAGTCAAACTGCAGTAAGTTTTTAGATAAGATTTTACAGCATGCATATCACAATAACCAAACCATAAAAAAAACCTGCTACATAAAAATAGGCCACTGGTCAATCCTTCTTAGTGATGGCTCAAGGTGAGTGAGCAACCAGCTGATTTTATTCTATTTGCGTTGCAAGACAGCAGCATGAATAAGATAACTGATTTTTTTTTTTTAAATAAAAAAGTCATTGATATTTATCATTTCATCCATCCCTCTTTCTCTTTTATGCCTGTCTACCTCAATTTAGAAAAACACATGCACACATACACACTGACATTTGGGATAACATTGCATTAATCCATCAACATGCGCTCTTTCCCAATGAATATAAATTATATTCGCAAATATTTTTCCACTGCAACAAAAACTTCTATAAAGTCTGAAGACATTTAAAAATGTGTTGTTTTCAAAGGTTTGTTTCAGTTTTAGCAACAACCATTATCAACAAATACCGCTCAGGAGCTGTGAAAATGAATTTCAGGAGAGAATTGTAGTTATTTTGCATTAACTCCTAATAAGGTGTGATAGAGAATAAAAAATGTGCAGCTAATGGCTTTATCTGTGATTAAGCACCATCGTTTTTTTAATCAAATGATAGTGCTGATTTTTTTAAACATGTAAAATCAAGCACAGTGGATGGTTTGCATCAAATAGAAGCAGTGAGGTTTTGCTGTATTTTCAGTCAGAAAATGGAGCTAAAGTGGTACACAGACGGTGTGTTGGCTCATATGGGAAATGAGTAGAACATTAAAAAAGCAGCCATCAGTCATGTTGATGTTGATCTGCAACACTGCTGACAGTGCTAATAATGCTAACGTTAGCCATAGAAGGCAAAGCACAATGCATTTTAAAATCCTATATTTGCAAAATTTGCACATTTTTTCCTCACATTTTGATCAGCTAACAAGTCTGAATTAAAATTGCTGTTTAATTGACAGGGAAACTATTCGCTAGCATCATCCCTTCATTAGCATGTGCTGTACTTGCAGATATGACAGGTTGAAGGTTTGATTCTGCTATTTGATTTTTAGCATCTATGTGATTGATGAAAAAAAACAACCACCCTCGTTTCCAGCTGGCATTTATAATATCATCTGAAAATGAAAAATGTAAAAGTTTGCATTTGATCCACAGAGCAAGCTGGTAAGCCCTCATCATATGATTGAACTAACCCCTCTCACCTTTCTCGTCTTTCACCCCTCAGCGGCCAAACAATGCATAGAAGGCGAGTTTCAGTGTGCCAATGGTCAGTGCATTTCCCCCTCCTTCGTCTGCGACAAGGACAATGACTGTTCGGATGGCTCAGATGAGGCCTCCTGCCCTAAACCGACCTGTAGTCCTCTTTCCTTTCAATGCAACAACTCAGTGTGTGTGCCGGCCTTGTGGCGCTGCGATGGTGATGAGGACTGTGCTGACGGGTCTGATGAGTGGCCGGAGACCTGTGAGGGACGGCCACCAAAGACATCAGTCACCTGTGGGGTTCATGAGTTCCGGTGTACGAGCGGGGAGTGTATCCACAGCAGCTGGAGGTGTGACGGAGGCATGGACTGTCGGGATCGATCAGACGAGCTCAACTGCAGTAAGTCTGCATTTTGTGTTCATATTCATTATTTTTTTCATCATCCTACATGACATGTTGCTGTTGTGTCAGATCTCTTAATAACATCGATTGTCAACTTTAATTGAATGTAGGAGGTTCTGTCCTGCTTGTATGATGGCCCTGAAGTGCACTACACAACAAGTTGTCAAACACAACAACAGTTAAGAACACCATACAATTATTAAAAGGACAGACATAAAAGTAAAAAAAGCACAAAACCAAAAAATAAAAGGAAACAGATAACTGAAAACAGCAACAAACAAAAATACTGTACACAACAACAAAAACAACAATTTACAAAACACAACTAAAATAGAAATACACAAGAGCAAAGCACAAAACATAAGCACACATACAAATGTGTAAAAAGACACTGGAACGCATAACAATAATTTAAAAGTAAATACAGCAAAATGTAAAACAACAAATAGAAAAACAAAGAAGAAAACACAACAACTCTAAAACTAAAAAACATATCAGATGATGCAACAAATGATAATAAACACAACAATGAATCAATAGCATGGCAAATAAGATAACACAACAATTCAAAGACACAAAAGGACATAAAAGGCAACAATTGAAAAACCCAACACGAATAAACTAACTTAACAACAACTAAAAAAAAAACCTTCACTATTAAAAAAAAAAGCACAAATAATAAAACACAGGACCAATTTAATAAATTGCGAAAAATATTGATCGCAACAATAAAAAATACAAAACACAACAAAAATTACACAAATAAAATGACAAACACAACAGAAATCAACATAATGTTGTTGTTGTTTTTTTTTTAAATGCATCCAATATTTAAGAATAAGTTTGTTTATTTATTTAATTAATTGTTGTGCTTTCTAATTTGGGTTTTTGTTTTATTTGTGACTGTGTTTCAATATATTTTTGTGTTTTGAATTGCTTTGTATTTTTGATTTTTCACATGCTCTTTTTCGTATTTGTAATCATAGTTTGTCACCCTTAAGAAAGTCTACTCAGCACTGTCCCTTTGTTTACTCCTGGTATCGCATATTTGGTCTGTACTTGTAAGTTTCTAGTAAAAGGACAAGGACAATTACGAACAAAACAAACACAGAATACAGTCAGAGAGCTACATTTATGACCATTTCCTGCACAGAGCATATATAAACCTTTATTCTACTACATTCTCTTCCTGTATCCTCTTGTTACTCCTTGATATTTTCGTATTTTCATAAGTCTGCCTCCCATCTCTAGGTCAACCCACTTGTAGCCCAGATCAGTTCCAGTGTAATGACGGCACCTGCATCCATGGCAGCCTTCAGTGTGACCGACAGCATGACTGCAGGGACCTCAGTGATGAGATTGGCTGCCACATTGGTAAATAACAATGAGATTTACTTCTGTCAAGCACACTGGAATCTGTTTTTCTTTCAGACTTTTGCTCAAGTATTTGCTTAACATTAGAATTCTGTTCCTCTTTGCAGACAATGCTTGCGAAGGCTCCAACAAGTTTAAGTGTAAAAGTGGGGAGTGCATCAGCATGGAGAAAGTGTGCGACAAACAGAGAGACTGCAGGGACTGGTCTGATGAGCCCGTCAAAGAGTGTGGTAAGTTCATCAAGCGGCCAAAAAATTAGACCAATAACAGTGTCTGAATATGGTAGACACTCAAATGCATGTCTACCCAGAAGCACATCACAGTCTGGAAAATATGGGCAGGGTTGCTATGCACCCTGGTCTAGAGAGTGAGTTCACTGTCAATTTGAGCTCCCATTTGGAAAAAAAAAAGATGCAATGGATATTTTCTCAAGACTTGATATATCTCCATGCCCACAGGGACCAACGAGTGTCTGACTGGAAATGGTGGTTGTTCCCATACTTGCAATGATCTGAAGATTGGTTTCAACTGCTCCTGCCAACCTGGGTACAAGCTGAAGATGGACAATAAAACCTGTGAAGGTGAGAGGAGGTTTTAACAATCTTAACTTAGTAAAAAAAAGAGTTCTGCTGTCTTTTAATTGGCCCTCGGTTTCTCCTCCTGCAGACATCGATGAATGTGCTGTGCCAGATACTTGCAGTCAGATCTGCATCAACCTGCCTGGCAGCTACAAGTGTGACTGTCAGGAAGGCTATGAGATCGACCCTATGACCAAAACATGCAAGGCTGAGTCAGGTATAATGTTTAACAGAAAACCTTACTTCATGTTGAGTTTATCTGATGATCAACCAATATAAGAGATTAACAAAGATGTCCCCTTTTTGTCATTCAGGCACTATTCCTACACTCTACTTCACCAACAGACATGAGGTAAGGAAGATGACAGTGGACCAAAGTGAATACATTCGTCTGATCCCTCAGCTGAAGAACGCAGTGGCTCTGGACATAGACATGAATAACAAGATGATCTTCTGGTCTGACCTCTCCCTGAAGAAAATCTACAGGTAAGGCTGATTGTTCTGCTTTTACAATAACTCCAGCCAGGGAGCTCACTAGCTTTTGGACTGGTGAGCCGGTAACTTGGTGCCTTTCACTACCTGATGCATACAATGTAAAATGTGATCTGAACAAAGGTCTTTTGTGTTTGTGGCTGACTTACTGACAGGTATCTCTAATCAGGTTGTGATCAGCTCATTCTCTGACAGCTGTTGGTTGTTAAGTCTTACACGTTACCCCTTAGAATTTTATTTTTGTTAGGTAGGATGGGGGATTAAATTCAAATATGATTCATGCGTAGATACAAAAAGGCCAAATAAATACTATTGATTTTTGTGTTTGCATGGTAAAATCATATGGCGAAATTAGTATTGACATGCTTGTATGTATTTTAAAAAATCTTACCTTGGCTCTTTAAGCGACTTTTGAAAAATCGTGATGTCAAACAATGGCATGACAGAAAATAATTGAGAACTACTGGTCCAGTGTAAGAGTTTCTAAACTTTTCAGCCAATAGCTGCCATAATAACATGACCAGAGACTGTGGGGGCCCTCCTTGGCCCTGGACAAAGTTAAGAGTTTTGTGTAGCACACACATGCAAACATACATTTTAAGTATTTTCTACACATTACTTCATTTTAGCATTAATGACATACAAGGACTGGGGATTTTTTTTAAACTGAACTAATTCTATGCATATTTTTCTACAATAATAAGTAAAGTACACCATTTAAAAGGCGTTTCAAGGGTTGGGTATCATTTGGGTTTTCTCCAACACTGGTTACTAAATCAATACTTACAAACAACGCCTATGCATTAATACTTCCTTAATCAGTACTTTAAAAAGAAAAAGAGTATAATTAAGTACTGAAGAGATGTGTTGAAAAACAATCATCTTAACTTAGTCTTTTATCTGACTCTAGTGTCTTGGTGTTTTGCTTCAATGCCACATCCCCATCCCCATCGTCCATTTAAGTCATTTCTGAATAGTTGTGACTTTCCTTAAAGTCCCTTCTCTCTGGTGTCACTTTTCAGAAGATGTGCTCTAAAACAGTTGGTTTAAAGAATTTCCCATATGATGTGATCAGGGGATATACTGCCTCCCTGAGATGCAGGGAAATTCTATGGACCAGCTGCTTTTTCAGCCTACTCTGTTTTTGATTTTGTTAGATCTGCAGAAGATTTGACAGGAGACCAATCCAATCAACTGAAATAATGCTGCTACTGTATGTGAAATCATTGTGGGTAAAGCAATGTCCGTGCCTAACGTGAAACTCTTCATCCCTTTTTGCCTCTTGACAGCTCAAAGTTAGACATGGCTGGTAATTCCTCTTACCACACTGAAGTTATTGGCAGTGGGATTGAGGCTCCAGAGGGCATTGCAGTGGATTGGATCCATGGCAACATCTACTGGACTGACAGCCATGTAAAGACAATCTCTGTGGCAACAACAGACGGCAGCAAGAGGAAGACCTTGATCAAGGAAAATCTGGACAAGCCAAGAGCCATTACAATTGACCCAGTGAGAAAGTGAGTAACAGTTTCCGAATGGTTGAAGATTTATTTTTTAATTTCCAAATCAACTGGCTAACTTCTTGGTAGGCTGTGGCTCATAACTTCCTTTTCTTTCTGTGTTTTCTTTAGCTTTATGTATTGGACAGACTGGGGTGATCAGGCCAGGATAGAGAAGAGTGGGTTGAATGGAGCAGATCGTGTTACTTTGGTGACAGATGACATTGTGTGGCCCAATGGCATCACCCTTGGTAAGCAGAGTTGATGGGCTAATGATCATCTATATTAACTATACAATCAATACATAGTTTTAATGCTCTTTGTTTATGTGTTTCTCTGGATAGATATGGTCAACCAACGTTTGTACTGGGTGGACTCCAAGCTGCACACTCTGTCAAGCATTGATGTAAATGGAGGGACACGCCACACTGTTATTTCCAGCAGAGAAACTCTCGCCCACCCCCTCTCTGTGACAGTGTTTGAGGTGTGTGATGAAGTCATTGTATACCCATATAACAATCGAGAAGTAAAAGTAAAAGGCTATCAAATGAACAACTGAATGCACTGCAAGAGTTACCCTGCTGAGAAGTAGCAAGAGCTGAGTCTGCACTTTATTTCCCATAAATGTAGATCAGTGATGCTAATACTGAATCAGATTTTATAAATAATCTGCTGTTTTTAGAAAACGTTTGCTAATTAATGGATCAGGAGGACGTTATTAACCTGGGCTGCGTTCTCTTTCCAACAGGAGAAAGTGTTTTGGACGGACATGAGCAACAGCGCTGTTTACAGTGCCAACCGCCTGACAGGAGAGGACATCACCAAGCTGGCGATGGACCTGATCCAGCCGGAGGACATTGTGTTGTACCACAACCTCAAGCAGCCCACTGGTAATGAAACATGACTTATCCCAAGGGCTATTTAGATAAAAAAAAATCTCAAAGCTACAAAGTGATCTTTAAGGCCTTTTTCGTCCCCCTCTCTCAGGAACAAACTGGTGCACAGAGACAAACAGTATTAATGGAGGTTGTGAGTTTTTGTGCCTTGCTGCTCCTGTAATCAACCAGCACTCTCCTAAATTCACCTGTGCCTGTCCTGACAACATGACAATGGGACCTGACATGAAGAAATGTTTGGCAGGTTGGTGTCCCCTTTAAGTGGAACTACTGACGAATTCAGAATTAGTTTCAGAACATACAATCACTTTTATAATTTCTCTCTTTACAGCCACTGTTGCCCCTCCTGTTGAGAAAAAAACAACTGCACCGCTCCCGCCCAAACCTCCAACAAAGGCCTCCAAGCCCAGCCAGCCTCTACCTGCAACTGCAAGCCCCAAAGCTACCAAAAAACCACCAAGTTATACAACCAGCAAACCTGCACAGGACACACAGAAGCCTGAAGTCACTGCTAAAGGTACTAGATGATATTTTTGGTGATTGGAACAAGTCTTTTGTTTGAAGGAGGTAGTTTTACAAACACTGATTTTTTTCTTATGCTATAAATAACTATAAATGAAAAATGAGTTTAAGACTGGGTAATACAGGCTCCAGGAGAAAGCTTCTCTCTGTTGGTTCACAATTTTGAACCATTTTACACTTGACGTCTGTTCAAATATTTGTTTTGACAAAACATGGGTTTATAAGCACTCTCATAACAGCCATACATATGTTGAGTTTAGTCATAAGCACATATTAAGGTGCTAACACTCTGAGTTTATTGGTGAGAACATTTCACTGTTTGGTTTATTTGTTTTCAACATGTTAGAATGACACTCAAGTACGCGTTTAGCAAATAACCCAGAAATTGTAAGAAGTTCCAAAGTTTACACATCTTAGTCCAAAAAGTGTTAAAAATACCTAAGTAAATGGGTATGGTATTACCTAAGTAATTAATAACTAAAAAAACTGATAACTTAACTGTTAAGTCATTTGTGACTTTTTCTGCCAAAAATTGGATCTAGAACAGACATAAAACAGAGTTATTGACTGTAAACAATGTTATTTTCATCTTTTGCGGACAAAAAGTCAACATATTACTTAAAATAGTTGAAAGTACAGCTCACTCGTTCTTTCATATTAATAATGCTGCATTGAACATTTTGGCAGGTCACTGTACACAGGCATTATTGTGACAATGGCCCACAACATAGGGTAAAAAGTAACTTTGTAACTAAGCACTACTTTGATTGTAACTGTAATATTATCACTCTTTTTAAAAATTTCAATCCTTTTTACCACCAGTACTCAAAAATGTTATATTATTACAGTAATATAACAACATGTAACTAGTTACAGCCCAATAATGTTGATGACCAAATGCTCTTAAAACAGCTTCATGTTGTGTTTAGTAGCTAATTAGCAAATTTTAGCATGCTAACACTCTAAAGTTAATGGTGAGGATGGAAAACACTGAAACGCTCAGTTTGTTAGTTTTAACTCATTAGCATGAAATTGATGGTAGCATTTTGCTCAAAGTATCATGAAACAGGGGTAAAGCATCAAAGCTGGGAGCAATATTTACGATGATGTGTTTAGTCTTATAATGAGTTAACTGCTACACCATCATTTTACTGTATATACAATACCTCAAGCAGTTTGGACTGGAGAACAAATTAAGTTGTTAAACAAATATACCTACATTGGTTTAGGTTTTTTTATTTGGCAAGAGACAGTTTGAGATTACATTGATCATTTTTGCAAATTAACAAATTGTTGTACTAGATTTAATATTGCTAATTTCCAGATATACAATATAAAAAACACTCAACAAAAAATCATGAACAAGTGATGACACATGCACATAAAATATGATTTGAAAGTCAATATCATAGGAGTTACTTGGTAGATAATGGAAGGACCCTTGCTACATGCTTAACGATATAAGACAAGGATTTCCAAACTCTTTTAGCTTGTGCCTGAGACTGTATGCACCTACAGTCCCTCAGGAGGGTTTAAGCACTTAGTGTTGTGCATGGCCCTGTCAAAACACTATCAGATTTAGAATTTCATCTAATGACTACAATTTATGGTGTCATGAGGTGTCTTGAGACAATGGCAGAATAAAAGTTGACCATGAAACAAGACACACATTTAAACGTGACTGAAGCACACTAGCTTTATTGTTATGTGGCCCAAATCAGTTTTTCTAGATTTAACTTTTATTTAACTAGTCCTTTAACTAATCCTTGTTGGAATTAAGAATCTCTAGCAAGAGTGTCCTTGCTAAGGTAGGCTGCAGCACAGTGAACAAAGTTTCTGACAAACACTTAGCCGTCTGTCATACACTAATATTGATCCAGATTTTCAACAATTATGAAAATATTTGACAAAATATCGGCAGCCAGATGAGTCTGACTCCAAGTAATAAAACATCCAGTGAGACCAGTTCATAGAGTTTAGGCTATTTTTGCAGTTCATTCCAAGCAAAGGGAGCAGCAAACTGTAAAGGGATAGTTCGAATTTTTTTTTAAGTGGGGTTGTGTAAGGTAAATGACATGAGCCTGATGGTGTTCTCAGTTCTCACACTGTTCAGACATCCTGGGACAGATGTTAACGTGATACTTGTACCTGCTGTACAGTTTGACAATAACACTTCTGACTGAAGGACATGTAGGCTGTGTCATGTCTCAAAATAGTGCCTAATCAAAGTGTCTTGGTAGCGGGAAAAAACGTGGATGTAGACAAACTGTTTGTAGCATGTGCTGACCCCACGCTGCATTTGTGACTTGTTCTGTCCCACAATTCTTTAAACTGTGTGGAGAGTCTGGCGCATATACAGCAATGTAGCCTATAGCATGAGCATCTGTCCCAAGTTTTTCTGAGAGAGAACTGAGCTGTGACACTGTGGCACACGTTCAAGCTCATGCCATGTACCTGATATAACCTCAATTCACAAAAACTGAACCATCCCTTTAACGACTTTTGCAGCATAATGTGTTGACCGAGATCAATAGCAGCAGTGCACAACCAGAACTGACAGCAACATAATAAAGAGACCAAATCTGTATATGAGCCGCATGAGAAAACTCACATCACAACCAAGTCTATACAATAGCTAGAGAAATGTTAACAGCCAACTGCCAGTTTGTTATGTTTAAAAAACTGAGAAACTCTCTAAGAGTAAAAAGAATTTGTTTCTTTTTAGCCCCTCAATCACATGAAAAAAAAGTAACAATTCTGATGTTTTGCTTTGTGTAGATTTGCTCAGATCATGTGGTAGAAATTTCTCCACTTTCTGTCATCTGCAAACTCTCCAACACTTTCTGGGCAACAAGCTGCAGCTTTAAAGAATAAGTCTGACCAGTTTAAAGATTGTAAAGACATTTGACTTTTAGACATAATATTGAGAAAAAAAAATGTGTCCTCATCTCTTTCAGGTGACAAATTAGCAGTCTCACCAGAAGAGGCCCCTCCATCCCATCCTATCGCCCTCTATGTTGTTTTGCCGCTAAGTAAGTTTAACATTCATCTCTTTAATGTTCTGTGTAATAATCAGTACATACAAACCAATAAATGTTATCTCCTGTTTGTTTTGCAGTGATGCTGTGTCTGTTGGTGTTTGGAGCAGTGCTGCTATGGAGACACTGGCGTCTGAAGAACACCAACACCATTCATTTTGACAATCCAGTGTACCAGAAAACCACAGAGGATGAGCTCCACATTTGCAGGAACAGCTCTGAGGGCTACGTTTATCCTCCGGTATGTTCACTTAGATACCAAATAGCTTGTTTTGATTACCTACAGGCTCTTAAAAGTATTTCATTTAAGATCTGTTTTATTTCAATGTTGCGTGGTTTTATTGTTGCAGAGGCAGATGGTGAGCATGGAGGACATGGATGTGGCATGACAAATAGATGAAGAAGACACTAGTTTTCTCTTGAAGTGATTTTTTTTTTTATATCTATGAAGCAACGAGGGCCATTTTTTTTCTGCTGCTGCCCCTCCCCTCCCCCAGCTGACCTCATTTTGTGGCTTATGTTTCTGACCACAGCACTGCGCCGTCCAAGTCTGAAGAAAGAACTAAAGAAGAGAAATATCTTTAACTTAAGTATGACAGAGTAACAACAGAAAACTTTCCTTATGCCTGTGATATGGTTTCACATGAAGGACAAAAGTACAATTTCAGAAGAAGATGTTCTTAACGCTGGAGCCAGGACTCTTTTGAAACTGTCATAGGATTGTCTAATGGAGCACCATGATACTTAAAAAAGAGGCAGATGTTAGTACCAACTCTTTGTCTCAGTATGTAAATCACCCCATGCATGCATCACGTCACAGGTTCTGCAAGTTCTACTTGAAAAACCTGATTTATATTGTCTTAAGACTCCTGTGTGCCTTCCAACCACACTAACAGTTCAATGAAGTGAATGAACCCATCTTCTTTCAGTCAGCCTCTTTAGTAATAAAAGCCAAGGCCGTCGAATTTTTTGATACTCTTTTTAAGCCATTAGTTTAAAGCAATACAATCTATATCATCAAAAGCTCAAAGACGCACCAAAGCCTTAAGAAAATATGTACATTGTGTTTGCTTTGCCTTAATTGGTACCAAATTTTAGTCCTGAGATCATCTGATATTCACCAAAACCTTAAACTTGACATAGTATTTACTTTTTGCTGTAAATGCCTTACTTGTTGTACATAAATGTCTAGTTGTAAAACTTTTTCCTTTAATGGTACAATCTTGCACATTATGTTGGCTCCCATTATCAGAAGCATATCAACTTACTGTCATCCATCGAAGTCCGTCTGAATTGTAAGATCAGTGCTCTTATGTTTAAGAAAGTGTCATGTCAGAGTGTGAAGAGTCACAGATGGTTTACATTATAAAGTGAAAAATGCTGCTTAGTTTTGTGAAGTCAACCAAAATGAAGAAACTCTATTTTTAATGAAGGATGCTTAATTAAGATGTGATTGTAGATGCTAACTTCTGTAACTCTGTAAATAGTTCCTGTAAATACTTTGTTAAACGTGCTTATGTTTAGTCTGTGTTACCTTTCTACATTTGTAAAATTAAGTCAGAATTATTGTAAATATGTAAGAGAGATTTTATTTATTTATGGATATGTTTGAGTGAAGGTTGTTGATTATTGTCATCTGGATCTAAAAAAGATATGCTACAAAAAAAGAGATGAAAGAGAAGAAATGTCTTTTAAGGTACTTTTGTTACATCAATTCTGTCCTACCTTCATAGCTGGTGTTTCCACAAAGCAGTCCAGTTTTACTCAATATGATGTAGTCGGATAAACTCTGATTTTGTTTGCCAGCCAATCATACCTCTACATCGTAGACTACAGTGTGTCTGGCTCAAACCTTTGGGGACAGATGTTTAAGCTTGATAATCCTGCTCAAGAGTGCCATAAAAGTAGGATCATGTGGATTGAAAACCATAGACTGTAGAAAATATTGGACAAAGCCAGAGTAACAACAGTTACCAAAGGGAACTTTGGAAACTAATCCATGGCAGCCTCCATGTTGAAAACACTGTTTCATCTAACTTTAGATCAGCCTGTTAGCAGAGAAGGAGTCGAGTTAATGGGGAGCTTCAGGCTGACTGACAAACACAAAAAGCATTTGGGCCTGTAGTCATGCCAATTTTGCCCTTAATTGTGCTTAGCCCTAAATCCGTAACAAAATCAAACAGACATTTTGCACAATCATCCATCCTCTGTCCCCATGGAGGACGTATACATAAACTACTAAGACCGAAGCTGCTCCTTAACCAGCTTGTACATTTTTTTATTTCGCTTATAAAAAATGTCTTTCCAGTGTACAGTGTGTATGTGACATCTTGTGTTTCTACAGCCAGCCTCTGGTGGACACCTGAGGATCTGCAATTTGTTGCACTTAAACATTTTCTTCATTTCCTACACAGGAGGTTGCTGTTAGTTTGAAACACAAATAATTGGGTACCATGCCAAACCAACTGAACCGGGCCGCTTGGTGGAAACACACTAATACTGTGCCGTTGTTAATGTTCTTACATTTAATCAACCCTTGGACATTTGCTAAGCTCTGTGTGTTTGAGGTACTGCGGGATAGCACAAGTTATTTAAATAGTGCACATGCTCCAGAGAATACCTGAAGAGGCCTTTTGTGTTCCTTACACTTCTGTTTCAGAGATCAATCACATAATTTATTTGGCTTTTGCCTTGTTGTTAGTATGACTTTGTATTTTCACTGTGAGATGAAGGCACATACCGTCACTGTCAAATGTTTGTGGCGAAGAAGTAATGCACAGTGATCGGCTTGCCAATGCACATAGCTTTGTTTTGTTTATGGTTGTATTGTTTTTTTCTAAATAAAAGAAAGAACCTGAAGCTATGTTTTATGTCATTTTAGAGCAGTCATAAATCACACCTTGGGCAGATACCTCATATCTCCATTTTTATGTTTCTTTTTTTTTTTTTTCATAAATGAGTGCTATTAGTCACCCTTCATTTCTGTGGCTGGTTTTGTTGGTTTAAAATTGAGTTAAAGTATCAGAACCAATAGCCCATTACAGCATATATTAATTTAAAATATAATGTTTATTTTAATTCCCTTGGAAGATGGATGTTTGTGGATACAATGTTTCCAAACAGCAGTAACTATTGATATGTGCTTTTTTTTTCTATGCCAATCTTACAATTTAGGATTAGGCCGAAAGTTGCATGTAAACAAACAAGCCAAATTTTATAGAGAAATGTGCTGTTTCTATCTCTGTTTCTACATTATAGACAAAAAAAGACAATTTGCAAAAAAGATATCACATGAAATGAACACATATCAAGATAATTGATTGTAAATTTGACATCATATTCAAGAACATTAAAAATCTTTAAAGATAGGGGTCCCCTTGGCAGGAGAATGTCTTATGATGTTCCTTTGCATTAAAAAGTTTGTGAACCTCTTGAGCAGCTGGAATAACAATATTGCATTAAAAAAACATCAGCTCATTCAGCCCATATCTAATCACTAGAGCATAAAAAATATTTAAATCATTTCTGTGAGTGCCCCACAAACAAAACTCATTCCTCCCGCACTCAAGGTCCATGAAACCTGCTCATGTCACCAGGAAACACTATCACTGCAAAACTGTAAAGTACAACTCTGACATGCAGGCAGTGCAGGAGAGAGCTGCATGTAATCACCAGCAGTCTCTCTTTCTTAGTGTCTGATTTCATCTGAAGGACTGTTTTCACTTGATGAGGAATCTGATGTTCCTGCTTCAAGGCCAAAACAAATAAATCTTTGTCCTGCCCTTCAGTTTTATCTGTTGGCAAGAAGTTAGAATAAAAAATAGTGAAGCGTGACTCAGTGTCATGTGGATTAGAAATACATGAAAATTTTGTGGTCCTATGACCTTGGCCTTTGAGTAAGTATTTTGGTCTGTAGGAGGAACCTGGGGTGCCCAGAGAAAACCCACACAGGCACAGGGAGAACATGTACGCAACACCACACAAAACACAGGGAGTCACACCAGCAATCATAGCTGTTTGACTGGAAATGTTTTTATGGTAACTCTGCCAGGAAGGTTATGTTTTTGCTGGCAGTTTTAACAGGTTAACTCAGATTTAGGAACTTTTAGGGGATTTGTTGTTAACATATGGAAGTTTTCCACAATTTTGCTCATAACTCAATAAGCTGTCAACGGATTTCAATGCCGTTTTTAGGGAATATTGGTCATGGTAAGTGATTGCATTATGGTAGTTATCGAAATTTGGGTGTGGATCTAAAATTTTTCTTAAGGATTTGTTAATAGTGCAAGATACAGAAGTTTTCCTTATCTTTGACAATAACTCACCTGACAGTTTTGGAAATACCTTGACAGAGGTTGGTGTACTTGGAGCACTTCTAGTTTGGATTTTGAATAACTACAATGACATGCGCACCCCTGGCCACATGCTGTTTGTTGTGTTTATTGTGCTTTATTATGTAAAAAAATGTATAGTAAGTATGGTCTGATAAACTGCAAAACTGAAATGCCTATTGGGAAAAATAAAATTGTCCTAATCTAAATTAAATGCAACAACAAATCACCTTAAATGCAGTCAAATTGGAATTTTAAGGGTAATCTATTTATTTAGTAAGTTTAGCTCAAACAAGTATATTTTTTTCTTGTAGAGCAGCTGAGATAGACAGACTCTAAGTCAAATGTGTATTATCTGAGTCTTTTAAAGTGTGCTTGAAAGAATATATCACGCTCCTGCATTCATAACAACATCTGAAAATCTAAGGATAAAGATGATCTTCTGGTTACTTGACAAAGTGTTAAACAAGAGCATCAACATCCTCCTGTTTGATTCCATTTTCATAATGCATGGTGTGTTGTTGTATAATAAAGAACTAAATATTACGAAAATAAGTAAACACACGTCACCATAAAAATGGCAAGTATCAAATGATATAGGGATCATATTCTAGTATTACGAGATGACCGGACACACCTATAAAAGTAAACAACCAGCAAACATCCTTCCTCTAATCTAATAAAGCTCCTCCATAATTCATGTTAATATTGTAGAATAAAGGTCCTGGCTATGCTCTGCTTGCCTCAGTGAACTGGACAGCAGAGGGGGAGGATGCATCAGAGAGGCATGAAAAACAGGAATTGTTTTATCAAATTACAGCTTTGCTTAAAAAAAGGAGGACAGTTAGTTATATGGTGCTTTTTTTAGCTTAAGATTAAAAAAAAGTTTGTGGTTATTATTGATTAAAAATCATCATGTGAGATATTCATGTAGATGTTTAGAGAACTGCTTATATAAAAAGACAGGGTTTTGTGAGAGTTCTCTTTTCCTAAGTTCCTGATTACTGCCCTGTGCTTCTCTGTTCTCAGAACAAACAAGAAGTGTGCTACTTGATTCTGGCTCTAGATCTCATAATTTGCTTTGTGTTATTGAAGTGTGGGTGGATTGTACTTGACCTGATAGTCTTAATGGGGGTAAATCCCAAGGATAAATGCACCTAATCTTACCTCTTTTCTGTTTCACACAGTCATGTAGAAGGGAGGGTATCCTTTGTTTACCCTTCAGGAGGAAACTGAATTTTGTTTGTTTATTTAAGACATAACATGCACACAGGGTTATGCACACATGCACAAACAGGATAAAATACACACATACACTTTTGATAGATGTCAAATTGAGGGGCTGCTACCACAAGGGTGGCCCCACATGGAGACAAGGGCAGTTTGGTGCCTGGCTCAGACGTATTTGAAATTGTACTGGCACTAAACTACCAGACCAGTCCAGATTTTAGCCATGAGGTGAACAGACTTAATGGTTTTCAACCCAAGACCCAAGGTCATACAGACTGAGTAACTGTCATATCAGACATTTGTAACAGGGTGTCCAAACATTTTTATCTGTAAGCCACAATCAGAAAAACACATACAGGCCAGGACATTTTGATATACCACACCCTTTGTGCTATTAAGTTAGTAAAACCAATCTCATGTAGGTTCAGATGTAAGAAAGTGGCCTAGCTATGCATAACCAAAAACTTGTAGTAGACAAGGGCACAGACACAAGATGGCAAACTTTAATGAGTTTAATGTTGTCGTAGGCTATAGGTCTTTCTCCCTCAGTGTGGCCCGCTAATCAAATTCTAACTCACAAAAAATATGTATGAGACAATGAGACATTACAATAGAACTGCAATTGGGACATCAGTTGCTTTGGATGGCATTATGCTCAAACCATCAATCAGAAGGTCAAGGGTTTATACCCAGCTATGGTTATCACATGTGAATGTGTCCTTGGGCAAGACATTTAACCCAAATTTGTTCCCACTGCTGTGTCAGTAGCTTGTAAATGGCTATGAATATAGTTAGAATAAAAGTTATCATCCATCAGTATTTGCTAACACATCCATACCCTAACTATATGTTTATTGTCTTTTGCAGCCATTTCCAAAGTCAAATTCCTTGTGAAAATGTACTTCGCAATAAAAAAACATTTCTGATTCTGATTGAGTGCTCTTAGTAGTCAGAAGCACTAGGAAAGTGTTATATAAGTTCATGTCAATTAGTCCTTCAGTCTATACTTTAAATACTGGCTTATACCACCCCTTCTCAGGATAAGAACAATGCTCTATGCAGGGATGATACCAATGGCTCATCTTCACAATCAGACACAAAAACTGCACAAAGCAGCCAAACTTTATGTCGTGTTGGTGTTTGAATATGATTACAACAATATGCTTTGTTTATTGGAATTTGAGACTGAGTAGATAGTGGAGAAAATGGGAAGAATTTGTGCTGCTATGCTGCCTTAGTCCTTCAGTGTTTGTATATCAGGGCATTGTTAAACAGGATTTGTTATTACTTTTGTTCTAAATGTTATAAACACGTTGGTGCCCAAATGGCCTGGTGGCACCACACAGTTGTGCACAAGATTCATTTTATAATGTGGAAAATATTTCACCTGCACTTTGTTTTGCTAGATTTTGGAGATTTAATTTTAGAGAAATGGAGAGTGAAACTGGTTGGCTTGTAGAGGGGCTGTTTTCCTCCCAAAACAAACTCTTCAGCTGTTTATGTGGACCTGTGTGTCATGGCCTTGTCCAAGGTTCTGAAAGGCCTGATGTACAGGTAGAACACATCATTTCAGTCTTTCTGTCTGTTCAATACAATAGTTGGTAGTTATTTGGAGTTGTAAGTAGTGTAAGGATCATGCACTTGTGGAATGAACAGCACAGCTAAAAGTGTGGGTACTGCCCCTTAAAAAAGTACCAAAATCCCCTCCTCACCTGGAGAAAAAGTCTACATTTCCCCAATGAAGCAATGGTAAGGAATCAGTCTTCCTGGGATGTTGTCTTCCTGGGACACCAACTTTACGGTCTGTCTTTGACCTCCCCAGTCTCATGGAGCTTGGTCCTGTTGGGTAATGGTACCAGTACTGACACCAAATGATGCTACCACTATGTGCACCAGAACAGCAGCTTCCAGTTGCAGAGGATTTTGGCAGATTTCTTGGGGTGCTACCCACACATTTAGCTGTGTTGTTCAACATGAATGCATAATCCTTACAAGTTATACCTCATTTCAAAGGTGACTGACCAGGCCAATGAAATGAAATACAATACCAACTGGCATTATTAAAGGGGAGAAATAATCAACAGAAATAACCTCTCCAAACCTATTTTGTGGATAATATCTGCTACATCTCTGTAAACATTTGAACATTTTTGACAATATTTGTCTTTACTGGCAGAACTTCAAAGTATCTCTCTTTTTCCAATTTTACTGGTTGGCACAGCCACACAGAGCACACATCTTAAGCATTTTGATAATTATTCCTCCAAACAGAAGTCACAGGAAAGAAGTTTCCTCCAAATATGGGTGATGAACCTCCATTTAGAAACACAGGCATTTTGATAATCTGTGTATGTGCTTGTGTGTGTGACAGAGAAAGTGAAGGTTGTGTGATGCTGACATTCCTGTTCAGGAACACAATGTAATGCCATCGCCTTGTTCTAGAGTGAAGTTGGTATGTTGTCAGTCAGGATCCACATTCCTAACTAAAAGAGTCCACACCCAACAGTATCACGTTTGACTGAGTAAAAACTCTATCTTCTGGACATCAATTTTATTTTTAATTCTTAGAGCAACTAATGACATGATTTATCTTTCAGCCAATCATGGGACCTCTTGCGTCTCCATCACCTGCAGCATTGTCCGTGATGGTTCATCA
This sequence comes from Cetoscarus ocellatus, assembly GCA_037902135.1. Lineage (NCBI taxonomy): Eukaryota > Metazoa > Chordata > Actinopteri > Labriformes > Labridae > Cetoscarus > Cetoscarus ocellatus. The sequence continues at coordinate 86,412 of JBAMNC010000868.1, forward strand.
TTTAAAACAAATGAGTCTCATTGAGTATCACTATGTGCTGATGGGTGTACCATGAGACACCTAGCAGAGATACACCCGAGGCTGTGTGACAGACGACACCCTGCTATGCTCCCTGTCATCCATATCTTCTCATCACCTCATCATCTACATACAAATACTATTGGACAGCGAGCATGAAACAGGAGGAGTTTTATCTCACACCACCAAGCAGAGGGGTGTGTCCTTGAACAAACTGTCAGTGGGGGATAGAGGGGGAGGGTCAGCGATGGTCCCCTGACAGGTTACCAAACATACCAACTGATAACAAGAACAGGCTGTTAGGTTTCTACATGACAACCTGCAGGTCAAACACAGCATCCAGCGCTGCAGGAGGCAACGGGAGGAGGGAACTGATACTGTGCACTGCAAAAATGATGCTCTTTGCTGTGATAGAATAATGTAAGTGAAGCACGTTTTGTGGAATCAGAGAAATGTGATAAAAGTCTTGAGCATCTCTGTAGGGTTTCCTGTACGCATTACAAAACTAGCTCTAACAGGAATAATGAAGCATGTCTACAGGAAGTCTCACTGATATCACTTTCATTCAAAGCCTCCATGCTGCTGTTGTAACCTCAAGGAAGAAACACAATACAGTGTTAACTGAATTTCCAATAACACCTGCACAGTGGACCTTGTCTTTGTGTAAAGATGTGTTAAGGAGCCTTGTTCACGTCAACTCTGGTCATTATATAAAATTTATTTTCACTTGAATCTATGGTCCACATCACCTGTGGCAAAAGGCGCTAAAACAGTGTATAATGGCAAATTACTTACAGCATTCTTTCTTTTAAGGTCTTCTGATAAAAACATGTGTCAAAAGATGTGTTATATCTGGATAAGATAAGATAAGATAAGATAAGATATCCTTTATTAGTCCCACAGGGGGAAATTCCAAAATATACAGCAGCTGCAGGATACAAGAGAAGTACTGAAAGATAAGGTAATTACAGATCAAGTACAGTAATGCAAAAATAGAAATAAAATTTTTTTGAAAAATGTAAAAAAAAAAAGTATATACTATACAGTCAGTGGCATATTTACAGTCCTGATGTACATGTTTGTTGTTTGACAGATGGTTATGTACATGTTGATATTTTACAGGATGAGATTTGTGATATTATAATATAAATATGGTGGCTATGTACATGTCTGGTATTTTGCAGAGAAACATTATCACATATAAATATGGTTTATTGCACACTGGAGAGGTTTTTGTTATAAAGTCTGACAGCTGCAGGAAGGAAGGACCTGCGATACCTCTCCGTCACACACTTCGGGTGGAGCATCCTGTCACTCACGGAGCTCCTTAGTGCAGTGAGTGTGTGTTGGAGGGGGTGGGAGTCTTTGTCCATCATGGAGGACAGCTTGGCTGTAGTCCTCCTCTCCACCACCTCCTCCACCGGTTCCAGAGGGCATCCCAGGACTGAGCTGGCCTTCTTCATCAGTTTATCCAGTCTCTTCCTGTCAGCTGCTGTGATGCTGCTCCCCCAGCAGACCACTCCATAGAAGACTGCCAGGGCCACAACAGAGTCATAGAAGGTCTTCAGGAGTGCCCCCTGCACCCCAAAAGACCTCAGCCTCCTCAGCAGATAGAGTCTGCTCTGTCCTCTTTTGTAAAGTGCAGTAGTATTATGAGTCCAGTCCAGTTTATTGTTTAGATGAACACCCAGGTACTTATAATTTGATCATGAAAACAATTGATATTAATGTCAAACTTAGACAGTAATGTCTCAAGTTGTTACAAGTAGGTCTTGGAGGCTTCAACACTTCAGATACAACTAGGGGGCTCCAAGGAATAAAGACTGGGAATCACTGCTCTATTACATCAACAGTGATTGGACATCCACATTAAATACCGAAAAAAAAAATCATTTAAAAAATGGCAGCTCTTTTGCATCACCAGAAATGAAAAAAAAAGTACAAAATAAAACCAGTTTAACAGAAAATAGAGCCCTTCTCACACTTACAACCCTGATAGCTGCATCATCTTGCCCTCTGCTTAAATAATAACATGACCAGTGTCCCACTGGATTTTTTTTAGTATCACCAAAAAAAAGAGAAAGAAAGAAAGATGAATTGCAAAGCTCTTAGTTTGATTATTGGAAAGCAAAATACTCAATTCTGAATTTTAAATCTCCATCAGGATGCAGTGTAAATCAATTCCTTTCTTAATAAATGGCAGAAAAACTGGGGGTTAGTCATTCAAAAGCTGTTGTTTTGGCAAGAAATTATGGGTTACAAAGGCCTTTGACTGAACAGAAATGTAAAAAAATTTTTTTTTGTGAAACAGACTTGTACTTACTTTAGACCTAGTAGTTATGAAGGAAAACGTGAAGGTGGAGTGGGACAAATCCTTCATTCTAAGTTTTGTTGATATAATAGTAAAAGAAGGTGTTAATGTTGACCTACTTGTTATGCTGAATTACTAAGTGGATGATTTGAGAAAACCAAACACTCAAAAGGAATGAAATTGGATTTTATGTCATAAATTCTGTAAGAGCTAAGCCCTCCTAAAAGAATAGATTCTAGAATCGCCCTGTTCATAACTACGAGCAACAGACACCCATCTTGGCCCCTAATTTAAACATAATGAAACATCTGCAAAGTGTAGTTATCATTGGTTATAAGTCATTTTTAACTTGTCAAAGAGATGTTAATGCTTATTAAAACAACAGATTTACAACATATTTGATTTTAAAGCTAAAAACATATATTTTAATAACTTTAATCATTTTGTTTATTTATTTTTTATCTTTGGGTCTTGTGTTTTTATTTTCTGAAGTTCTGGTTTGGCCTGGGTTTTCATGACATATAATGTGCTTGAGTTATTCACTTTGCTTGGATATTTTTGCAAGGGTTTGTTTTTGGTTTATGTTTGTTCTTGTTGTTGGATAGCCTTGTTTTTTTGTTTTTATATTTCTCTGCTTGTCAACTCTTGTTTTCAAAAGTGCTTTCCAAATCAGATTATTATAATAGTTATAATTATTATCCATCTATCAATTATCTTTACCACTTATCCTTTTTGGGGTCATGGGGACCTGAAGCCTATCGCCACTGACTTTGGGTGAGAGGTGGGGTACAACCTGAACCAGTCTCCAGCCAATCCCAGGGCCACATAGAGAAGCAGACAATCATTCAGGCTCACACTCAAAACTAAAGGCAGTTTGGAGTCACCAATCAACCTAATGAGCATTTTTCGGGTCTGTGGGAAGAAGCCGGCGTGCATGGAGAGAACCCATGCATGGGAGGAAAATGCAAACACAAAGAACCTGACCGACACGCGTATCAAACCAGCAACCTTCTGTGCCACCCTATTATTATTATTATTATTATTGTTATTATTATTATTGTTATTGTTATTATTGTTGTTATTGTTGTTATTGTTATTGTTATTATTATTGTTATTGTTATTATTATTATTATTATCATTTTTAGTATTATTATTATTATTGTTATTATTGTTATTATTATTATTAGCTCTTAAAGTACATGAATTCCATTTCCAATGGTATACATTTCGAAGATTACAATATAATCTATTTTTTTTACAATGAGCAGGGAAACCTCCATCAGGTTTGAAACTAGGTCAAACATAATGCAAGTGGCCCTACTGCAGTAAAGAAAAGAAAAGTCATGTGTTTTCATTTTGTCTGACCTCTGAAGTTTTTCCATATGTTTGAATTGGACCCCAGCCACTATATGGGGCTCCTGTATAATCCACATCACATGGACCATAGAGGGAGAGGGTCAGACGTTATGTGGCACATGCCGAAGGGACCAAAGATAATGTTTACATTAACAAAAAAAAAGTTTTTTCCTGTTGTTTCAGATTGCTTTAGGCTGAGGTTGATTTTTAAATGCAAATATTTAAACAGAAAAAAAACACCATACTGCATACAAAAAAGTGGGTCATATGTCCTGTTTCTTTATAGTCCATGTTAAAAAAAAATAAAACACCAGGCTGCATAGAATAATGTTTTATGATAGTATTATTTATAGCTCATATCCTGTGTGGACAGACATGTTAAGGGAGTGGCTCTTTCATTTATAGCTAAGATACGCTTGTATCTCATTAGATAAACAGAGACCAGATAAGGAGAGCCAAACCTGTATGGACAAAAGGAGTGGAGTATTAGAAAATCCTGATCTTCATCTGGCCCTCTCACACACATATTCACATGCTCCTCTGCTATTCTCCGTCACTGCCTTCTATGGCTGATAAGAAGCAGGCACAGAAGCAAAGAGCGAGACTGAGATCTGGGGCATAATACCACACAGGGAGGCCAAGATGGGGTAATGCACAGAGATCTTGTAGATCAAGGTTTATGGCTTAAGGAGCTCCCCAAGCATGTGATCAGCAAGGGTTTCTGTAAACCCAAGGCCAGAGCCACACGCTCTCAGATGAAGAGCAGGGGTGGAGGAAGAAAACCCCTCCACAGGAACACTCACCAAATTTTCTCCAAACTTCAATAGATTGTCCTCTTGAAATAGAATGAGCTCATAAATCATACTGTTATACCAGTGTATAACAGTACGATTTAAGAGCTGCAAAAGTCCTCTTATTTTAACTTTTGACCTGTAAGTAAAGTTTTTACAGCATAGAGTGCAAACACTCAGGTCAAATTGGGCTCCTATAACAGTTATTTGTTAAAACTATTTCAAAAAGAGAAGAGTCTCCACATTTTCCATCAATTGATACTACCTGATATTTACCCTCTGCCAAACCACTTGGTGTCTGGGGCCAGGCTCACCCAGAGAAATGAGGGGGCCCCTGAAAGGTACGAGGAAAGAGCCCCCTCATTTTATGAAACTGACTAAAATGAATGCATGCCCTTCACTGACAAAGCTCTCCTCTGTCTCCCTGCTATTGGGCTGGCATTATTGTGGGTGTATTTTCACTTTTGCTGGCTACCTGTGTTTCTTTCTCTGTTGCATGCTGCTCTAGCCTCCTTGTTTAATTTGGCCCCTGTGTGTCCCTCAAATCAGCTTTTAAAACTGTCAGAAAAAGCTGCTTCAGAGGGTTATTGTTTGAGTCAAAAGCCCTTGTCAGTTAGTTTCTTCTCTTTTCTTTCTGGTATCCCGATCTATGTTCAGATCCTGACATTGTTAAAATCAGTCCAGCATTACTGGCACAACAGTTAAGTTTACTGGGACTTCCTACAGTGTTGACATAAAAAAAATAAAAAATACAAGAAAGAAAGAAACAGCTTCATACCATTTGATTATGTGTGTGGGTGGGGGCTGCCCTGTCTGGGGCACATCTTCCAGATAGGTGGCCACATCTTTAATGATGACATGCTAAGCCATGGTTTGTTTATGTTCAGGTCCCATTTGCTGAGTATTTCTGACACTCAGTGAAGTTAAATAAATAAGGGAAAATTAGCCACAAGCTAAAAGCTAGCAGTGCCCTCTAACAACGTCTCTCCTACATTTTGACAGAAAACAGTAGTGACAAATGATGTGGCAGATAATGGAGTATGAGTTAGACTGAAATGACAACTAAATTCAAGAAGTACAGTCATGAACGAGTTGCAATGTGTTGTTTATGAATGAACTGTTTCAACAAAGGGAGATAATAGATATAAAAGGAAAAATATAAGTATAATTCAGGGGTTGTCTGAAAGCCAAAGGACTGACTCTTATTACTGAGCTAATCCAAATAATGGTTTATTACTTTAAAAGGATCCCCATTAGTTACTACCAAGGCAGCAACTAGTCTTCTTGGGGTCCATAAATACAACAGCAATATGTAAGAGGACATTAAAAAGACAGCAGATCATTGAACCATCACACATCATATGCGTAGATGTTGGTATTTTTGTGTGAATTTTGTTGTCCAGTTTCAAGACTTTATTTGGCCACATGACAACATGCCTAAGTGTGTGTGCATTTCATGTGGGCTTCTCATAATAGCCTGCACTGTGGCCCATATTTATTATTTTACACCACTACCCACCAATTTTGTCCTGTTATCATTATTATTATGCAAAATCGTTTGACTGACCTAAAAGAAAGCCCCCCTGATCCATGTGATAAAGCCAAAAGAGGGTCTGCTATTTTTAATTTTGGATTAAAAAACAGTGTTAGATTGGCTATTACAAGGCTTTCTGTGGGATTGTGTGCTCTGGATGAATCATCTAAACACCAAACATAACCTTTTCTAAAAAAAAATAAATAAATAAAATAAATCAATAAAAAAGGAAAGTCCGCACCAAACATGAAAAAGAAGGTTCAATTTTATTTTTATTTTTTTACCAAAGGCACACCAGAAATCAATTCCAAATCTCACATTATATTTAAACCTTTGTAAAAAAGCTTCTATAACATCACCCAGGGTATCTGTTTACCATACATGTTTGGTTTTATCTGTTAACCTCAGCAAAATTAACAAACAGTAAAACTCATGGAATATCAAAAATGAAAATCAAGGTTTCTACCCCCCAAAACAGATTTTTCTTTGTCTTGAAGGTAAATTTAAACACATCAAGAAAATCATTTATTCAGATTCACCAAACAGATAACTTTTCAGCTACAGTGAACATATATATTTCAGCATCATACCAGCTTGTTAAGTTAGTAAATTAATATTTACTTTGGCAGTTTCAACACTGATTTCAACCTTGCATCAATATTTTTAATGCAGCGGGATTTGGAATTGTCTGAGTTTTTTTTTTCTTTTGTTAAGCTGACAGTCAAAAGATAAGACTTTTAGTTAAATTTGATTCTCAATGCTGATGTGTTTGGAGATAATCATTAAGTATTGAGAGGCCAAAATATTTTATGGCTGTTTTTCATTTATTGACTTTGCATTTGAATTTGTACATAAAGAACCAATGGAGTCAGTTAAAAGCTGAATCATACCTGCTGTAAAGTTGCAGTAATGACGCTTGTTTGTACAATTTCCCAAGGCACACCTGGACTTGTCTCAAGGAATACCAGTGTGCCCAGGCACACCATTTGAGAATCACTGCTGTACAATTATTGTCTGATATTCCTTATCTTCTGTGGTAAGCCAAATTTGTAATTGAAACTGACACTTGATCAGTTGCCCAGCACAGGTGCATAATTTCAAGGAGAAAAAAAGATAACCTGGAAAAAAATATTATGGGCTACTTCATCAGTCGAAATAATGTGAAAAAGCTCTTGACTCATCATGTTATGTTGTGATATTGTAGGCTAGTATGACAAAATGTCACATGTTACAGCAGAGATATAACATCCCTCTCACTCCAACATCAACCCTCTCTGCTTTACTCTCAGGTCAGTGTCACAGCCGTTTACCCTCTCTGCTGTGATGGATCTGTGACTCCCTCTAGTGGTGACAATTAGCATCACACGCCCTCCTCTCTGCACAGGTGAGCTGGTGAATGATTTACCTGCCTGCCATGACGTCACGGCACCTTCAGGAAACATTCTGCGGATCCATGATCACCTCGGCTGATAAATGCGACTCTTTTTGATTGAGAGAGTAAATTAAATCCCATTACAGCTTGTGTGGGACTCAGGACAGAGTTTTTGTGGCTTGTTGTTCTTTCTCTTGAGCTGTAGTCAAACACGATGTCTGCCTCCGCGGTGTTTGTGTTGGACCTGAAGGGGAAGGTAAGATTAAAATGAGACGTAGGCTAATTAGAAACTCATGAATGCTAAATTAGCTTCATGTTGCTCTGAAGCGACTGGATAATCGAAAGACGACATTTTATTCCCTTTAGCATTTGTGTTTGTAACTGTTGCCTAAACTGTTCAATCATTAATGGCGTTTGAGTGGTTAAAGATTAATGAGGACTTTGCGACTTGTCATTCATCTGGTATTTCTTCTTTACTTCCGGATACACGTCTGTTAGTGGAAACCGGAAGCTGCTTCCCGTATAACAATTGAAAGTGATCATTTTAAAAGAACTGACACTAAAGGCCAATATAAAAGGATATTACCTTAATGAGAAAAACAAGAATAAAACTTGACATAAAAGAAAAAAATCAGACGGTAGAGGTCACATGAACAATAAATGAGAACATGATCATTGGAACAGGGAGACAACCACAATAATGCCAGAGGATTAAAGCAGTGTAGGACAAGTTATTAAAATTGTTTCAAATATACTGGAAATCACGAGGCTGCTTATCAAAAAGAAATGAAATACTTTACTTATTGTTTAGTATTAAAAGTAACTAATAACTTCAGTTTTGAATTTATCGTTATTTTTCCCTCTTTAAAACAAACTGGTACAGAGCAGGTTTAAACAAGTTTATTATGCAATACAATGTTCTTTTGGTCCTTTACAGACAAAACTAGAAAAGCACTCAGAGAGCGCAGACCTCCGCCAAGCAGCTTCAGTCCACTTTGGCGAAAATGGTCCTTTCTCGCAATGTTAAAAAATCCTTTAAAAAAATTCCTGGAACCAGATGGTGATCCGGATCAGTCCCAAAACCTAATTATTTCTTCCTTATCCCATTCCACACATTTCCTTAAAGTTTCATCCAAATCTGTCCATAAATTTTCAAGTTATCTTGAACACAAACAGACAAACAGACTAACCACTGCTGGCAAAAACATAACCTCCTTGGCGGAGTTAAAAATGGAAGAAGCACAAACCTCCTTCAAGGCATTTAAAACACTGTGCCATGATCAACATTTCCTCAAAATGTCATCCAGGTTGGTGGAGAGATTATTGAGTTATTAGTGGAAATGTGGAAGACTGCCCTATCTGGCATTTTTAAGAAATCTTTCAAGAGATTCCTGGATCGGCAACCAAAATGTAATTACTTCTTTCTGGTGCCAACTTAAAAGTAACCTCTTTAACATTACCTCTTAAAGTAACACCTTTAAAGTACCCTCTAAAGCAACCTTTTACAGTAACCTCTTAAAGCATCCTCTTAAAGCAACCTCTTTAACATAACCTCTTAAAGGGATAGGTAGCGTACTCTTAAACTGTCATATTATTTTTGACTTTGTGCTTGGTACAATAGCTGGTTCTGCGTTACAAAGTTTTACAAATTGTGGCTTACAGAGGGAGAGGAGAGAACGTTCTACTGCATCTAATGTACTTTGTGGCCATATGGAGCTCATACAACCACACTTAAAAAAAACTGAACTGTCCCTTTAAAGTAACATCTTTAAACTAACCTCTTAAAGTATCCTCTCTAAAGTAATTTAAAGTAACCTCTTAAAGCAACCTTTTTGAGCAACCTCTTAAAGTATTCTCCTACAGTAATCTTTTTAACTTAACCTCTTAAAGTATCCTCTCTAAAGTAATCTCTTTAACGTAACCTCTTAAAGTAACATCTTTAAACTAACCTCTTAATATATCCTCTCTAATGTAATCTCTTAAGGTAACTTCTTAAATCAACCTCTTTAAAGAAACCTCTTTAACGTAACATCTCTAAAGTAACCTCTTTAAACTAACCTCTTAAAGTAACCTCTTCGAAGTAACGTCTTTAAAGTAACCTCTTTAAAGTATACTCTCCTCCCCTTAAAAACCTGATACACAACAAGTTTAAAACAAAGTTTATTTTGTTATACAGACAAATAAAATTACCACTCTGATTTGCTGTTGAGTACAGCTTAGTCTTTGCTTTTCATTCCTTATGCTGTGTTGATTTTTTTTAGCTGGTCACTGCATTCACATGTGATCATGAAAACTGCCCACCCAGGACAAGAAATACCAAGTGACAAAGCATTACTTTGATGAGTAGCTGTAATATTATCACTGTTAAATATAACTCCCTTCTACAGTGGTTACTCCCAAAATAACATTATTTCAGTAATCAAATATCTGTAAAGACAAGTAAACTGGTTAATGCCCAAAACTGGATGTAAAAATGGCCAGGAATGACTGTTGAAGCAAAGCAAGTCATAATAATTTTAACAGTTCACCAAAAACATAGATTCAGTACTAAATATATTGAACAATGTACATAATGTTAAGATTTTTAAAGCTTTTCCAGTTTCAGGGGCTCAGGTAGATCAGATATGTTATTTTAGTTAATTTTCAAATGTAGGAAAAGATTATGCTTAAAGAATATCAAGGCTCTATTAAGCATCAGGCCAATTATAAAAAGAAGTTGAAAAGTGTACAATATTGCCACAGTTTACCTTTTTACTGATGCTGTAGCCTCCATTAGTGTCACCGTATCATCCACATACACAACTTACAGTATAACCTACCTTTCTGTCAACATTTAATGCAATAATTTATATCTTTTACACCTTAAAACAGTTTGAAAGATGATCCATAAGCACAATTACTTAACATGGAGAAAGGCAACTGTCCAGTTACTTTACTGCTTTTTGCATGGTCACTAAAGCTCTCTCTTTTCTGTGCCTCATCCATCACTGTCCTTTTCCCTCTTTTAGCCTCAGTTATTATATCAAACAGAACCAGCTGGCCTCTTTTTAGCACAGGGCTGGTCAGGCTTCATGTTTCCTCAAAGAAAACTGAAAAGAGGTGACGTGGGCTATTCCACCTGTTGAAAGTATTTGTACTTCCCCACTTTGAACCTACTATCTAAAGATAAAAAACTTATTTACTGTTGCTTAACTGACACAAAGAAACATAACAACTGGACATACAATTTACCCATGAACAGGGAATTTCCAAGTTTCAGGTGTTTTAAATAAGTACTTCTTACTTGTAAGTTGAACCAAAGATTGGTGTTGGGGGGGAAAACAAAGACTTTTGCAGAAACTAAACCAAATTCAATCAACAGCAACTAACTTGAAACACTTTTTGCAAGAGTTGATTTTAAGTCATTTTAGATGTATGCCTTTTTCTATGTAAATCCCTCAGCTTAAATAACAAACATCAGAAGTAAATATAATTAATTGACCTCACAAGTGAAAATTTCCACAGCAATTGTTGGTTATTGTTTGGATAGAGATTATTTGCCCATACATAGAAAAGCAACAAATAAATGAATAACAAAATTTTATTGCTGATAAAAACAAACAAAAGAAACATTAGCTATCTTTTCTTTCATGCCATCAAAACGCAAATGGAATAAAAAAGTCTACAAGAAGGAGCTCCCTGCTAAGCTTAGTTTGGAAACAGCTGTTTTAAGAGGCAAAATGTTTTAAAGCCACAAATGAAAATGTTGCCTGGTCCACTACTTAGGCTGCTCCATAGGCCTGCAGGTTGTTAAGACCTCAGGATGTTTTATTTTGAACAGGCTCAACCTGTTTACCTTAAAGAAAACATTTAAAGTACAGCAAGCCAATTAAGGGACAGTTCTGTGTGAGTTTCATTATCTCTGTGTACCTTATACAACCCCTTGAAAAACACCACACTATCCCTTTAAGAGAGGGTTTACAAATAGGTGGACCCTAGTTCACTGAAATAACACTCATTCAAGGACAGTCTTCTCTCTGATTTAGAGTTGTGGTATACTAGACATTGGTAGCAAACAACTACTATACTACTAATAACTGCAAGAAAAGACCTGCACAATGACAAAACTGCCCAAGTAATTAATCAATTCATTATTGTTTATATTTATTCATTTATTTATTTTTCTTTTTATCTTATTATTTCTTTATTTTAACTTTTGATGCTTAAGTTTGAATACAAGAGATCAGGAAAACAATGTAGATTTTATTGTTCTGCAACATGTTTAAAAAAATCGTAAATTTTTGATGACCTTACTTTGAATTGTTACTGAGTTGTGTCAAGGATAGTTCTACCCAAAAAGTTCCCAATTGGTTGGTAAGAATGCACTATAGGAAGTAATACGAGAGCATATGCTGGCCTCCTTTTTACCTGATCTTACCTTTTATAAATCAATATATTGTCTGGTGCATATTTTTTTAAGATGAACAGAAGAGGCTAGCTAAATGTCTTGAAATTAGCTTGAAATAGTTCCCTAAAAATAGGGACCTATTTTTGCAACTTATTCAAATGTTAAAATTAGAATGATCAGTGATTAAGTAATGAAAGTAATAAACGTTTAATTAAATTTATTATGAATCCTCCTTAATGCCTGACATTTACTGTGTACCAAAGTCTGTGATGACTTAAAACCATGCACCTCAATGTTGCTCTTAAATCATACTAAAATGACAATCACACACGTTTTTCATTAATTAAACTCTTTTGTTTTGGGAATCCATCAGGCGGAGTTGACACACTACTAATCAGTAAAACTCACCTATAACTTTATCTTGAGTTGATTTATAAACCTGGTTTGTTTTTCTCTTTAAATCAGGTGCTGATTTGTCGAAATTACAAGGGTGATGTGGACATGGCAGAGATCGACCACTTCTTGCCATTACTGATGACACATGAAGAAGAGGGCCTCCTGTGTCCCGTGCTGTCACATGGCACTGTTCATTTCATGTGGATCAAACACAGCAACCTTTACTGTATCCTTGTCACACATACTGCTGCATCTGTTCCTCCCTGAAGGACAAGAAAACCTTGTATTTCATCCATCCCGCTCCAGGTTATCTGTTGCATACTTTTCAAGGTGTGAAATAGTCCTTGACTCAGCCTTTACACAGTGGTGGCCACCACCAACAAAAACTCAAACGCCTCTCTTGTCTACTCATTTCTGTACAAGCTGGTGGAGGTGAGTCACACATGTTCGAGTGACTGATGATTTAAAAGCGTCTCTTCCATGTTGCTATTTTGTTCCCATGGATTTACTCATATTAAAGTAAAGAGCCGGCAGATGATTTCAGTCAGAGATGTCATAAGAACTGTCTTTTCTCTGCAGGTGTTCACAGAGTATTTCAAAGAGCTGGAGGAGGAGAGTATTCAGGACAATTTTGTGGTTGTTTATGAGCTGCTGGATGAGCTGATGGACTTTGGCTTTCCTCAGACCACTGACAGCAAGATCTTACAAGAGTGAGGCTCTGAAATATGTAACAACCAGCCATGACAATTAATACTTCTACCATTAGTTTTACTCTCTCAGATTTTCTTCATATTTGGTTTTTGTTAAAATGAATAATGATTAGTCACACTCCACAGCACATTTATTATTGAAGTAGATGTGGGTGGGAGATGACGTTCAGAGACAGTGTCAGCTCTGCTCACCTCTACTTGACATCTTGAATTGTTAGTTACATGGTCACTTTAAACATCTGAGTCATATCACAGGTTTTGAGCTTCACTTTGGTACCATTCACTCAATGTGAGAGTCAAATATGCTGAGCCTTCAATGTCATGACAAGACATGGAGGTTTACAGCTATAAAAATTATGATTTCTCTAGACTTTAAAAACATTATGACAAATAAGAGAAAGCATAAATACACAACTTAAGATATGATTGATAATAATGAATATTTTGGATAATCTTGACATTTTGGTGCATTCTTGGACATTTTAGTCCCTCTACTCATTATGAATTTATTGATAAACAAAGTTCAATCATCTTCTTTTTGAGCAAGGTAACTAAAATTAAAAATGCTAAAGCATCATATATGAAGAGAATACAGCAGAACTGTTGTATAGGACTGCAGATTTGGTCTTAATGTATTATGTATATAATGTCTAATGGACATATTGCAAATGCAGACAAAAATAATGTATAAAGAGTGTTTTTGTTAAATAATCAGACTGTTTCTTATTGTCTCTCATCTTTCAGATACATCACACAGGAAGGTGCAAAGCTCGAGGTGGCAAAGTCCAAAGTGCCAACTACCGTCACAAACGCCGTGTCCTGGAGGTCAGAGGGAATCAAGTACAAGAAGAATGAAGTTTTCATAGATGTCATTGAGTCCATCAATGTGCTGGTAAGATCTGATACTGTGCAGATATGTTGTCTATTCAGTGGTATGAAAGCTAGGCTAAAATAACTGCTTGGCTTGCAGTGAATGTAGGATTACTGCAAACTCATGAAGAGCCATTTTAAAGGTATAAATCTGCTTTTATAATTTACAGGAGTCTATGCAGATCAGTCTTTCAGACAGTCAGGACAATATTTTAAGACTTAATGCTTAAATAAAGTAAAAGCAATTCTCTTTTTGGTGTATAGCCCACAGTAAAGTAAAGATTGCATTAAATAAACATACAGTAGAGAAATTAGACAATCAGGTCAAGTGTTGAACATGTAGTAAGCCCTTCGGAAGATCTATGAAAACACAGTGTCTATGTATTTAATATAACCCCATCCCTTGTGATTGTTTTTTTGAGATCTGAACTTTTCAAAATTACCATCTTAGTTTTTCCCTGCAGCAAGTTAGATTCTCAAGATATTGGTAAAACAATTGGAAGTAACTTCTTAACCATGGAAAAATCAGGGTTGTTATTAGATCTGTTATCACAGTAAGGAGTATGCAGAATGAAGGGATACTTTTTTGACTTGGGACAAAAGTGTCACATCTTTTTTCATCAAGGTCTACATACTGAAAAATACAAAAATGACTAGGTCACCTCGATAAACTTGCCTTTAATGTACTGAAGTTAAAGATTGTGGGGCAGACCAATCATATTTCAGGGGGCCCTGGCTGGCCCATGATATCCCTGTCTTTCCCTGGTCAGGATGGATGAGAATGATGCTCTGTGCAGCAGAGAGAAAACAATCGGTAATGACTTGTCTTTATATCAAACCCTAAACAAAAGCAAACTGCACAAAGCAGCCATACCTTATAGATGCACTAAAAGACGATAAGCACATTGGCGAAGAAAATGATTGGTATTGATTGTATTTGCCACCATAATCCATAATCCATTTGTCTTTATTCATATGTCAAGTTTAATTCAAAGTTTTAGTGCAGAGCACTGATAATTTACTCTTTTGGAAAGTGCTGAGGGATAATTAAATATATACTGTTGGCCACAGTTGGCCCCTGGGTCATAGTTTGGACACTCCTGCCTGTAATTTTTAATTAGCATTTGCACTTTTTGTGGGCAATATTTTGGTCTCTACATTCTATTTTATGTTTTATGCCGCTTATATATTGCTATCCTATTGTAGTAAATTTTCCTGCTGAGGTAACGTTGCTTTTCTTTATCTCTGTTAATTAAGTTACAAGATGACACTAAGTCAAAAGTCTTATATTTATAAAGGTACACAGCAATAAATTATAACTTGTCTGATTTATTGGTTTTAATTGCTTTGTGATTAGAATTTAAAACTTTGCTGGTAGAAGTAGGACAACTTTATAAGTGTAATAATGCTTTATGATAACATTAGAATTAAATGAATTCAGGCCTCCAATGTCACATGTTTTGACATGTTTTTTACATTGAACCATTACATTGAACTTTATTTAAAAAGAAGACGCTACTTTTTTACAGATGAATTCTCTCCTGTGCATCTTTTATTCAGGTAAATGCTAATGGCAGTGTGATGAGCAGTGACATCGTGGGCAGCATTAAGCTGAAGACAATGCTCTCTGGGATGCCTGAGCTTCGTCTGGGTCTCAACGATCGAGTGCTTTTTGCTCTCACTGGACGTATGTTTACACAGAGCCTTCCTTGAACTATCCCCTTATGTTGCCTCAGTTATCATACTGGATGTCTGTGTCACTTATCTCGCTGCTTGGTTATATTAAAATGAATTTGTGTGCTGGGATAAGGTGACAGAGGAAAGACGGTGATGATGGAGGATGTGAAGTTTCACCAGTGTGTCCGTCTCTCTCGTTTTGAGAACGATCGAACAATCTCCTTCATTCCTCCTGATGGGGAGTCTGAGCTCATGTCCTACCGCATCAATACACATGTATGTATGAAGCATTTTACTACTGAAATGCATTCACTTAATTTAAATACAACTTGTTTTATAATGCAGGTTCACTATTACACTATTACATACTGTTGATCTCCATGGGAAACATTCAACATGAAATATTAGATATACTGTATAGGTATGAATAAATACACCAGACATAACATTATGACCACCTACCTAACATTGTGTTGGTCCCCTTTTTGCTTCTGTGCAACAAATTGCAATTCACTGTGTATTTTTAGACCTTTCTATTAGAAGTCGTATTAACTTAAGTACTTTGAGCAACAGTACCTCTGTTGGATCAGACCCCAGGCCAGGCTTCGTTCCCCACATGCATCAATGAGCCTTGACCCTGTGGTTGGTTCAGCACTGTTCTTCCTTGGACCACTTTTGACAGATGTTGACCATGGTAGACCAGGAAAACCCCACAAGAGCTGCAGTTTTGGAGATGCTTTGACCAGGTCGTCTGGCCATCACAATTTGGCCCATGTCAGACTCATTCAAATCCTTTTTCCTGCTTCTAACATCAAATTTGAGAACAAAATTGTTCACTTGCTGCCTAATATATCCCACCCACTAACAGGGGCCATGATGCAGAGATAAATGGGTGTTATTCACTCACCTGTCAGTGTTCATAATGTAAAGCCTGATGGATGTATATATCTATATATATCTATATCTATATCTATATATTTATATATATATATATGTGTATATATCTATATCTATATATATCTATATATCTATATATCTATATCTATATCTATATCTATATATATATATATATATATATATATATATATATATATATATATATATATATATATATATATATATATATATATATAAATCTATATCTATATCTATATATATATACATATATGTATGTATGTATGTATGTATGTATAGATAAATAGATAGATAGATAGATAGATAGATAGATAGATAGATAGATAGATAGATAGATAGATATACTTAGTAAAAATGTCATTTCCATATTGACAGACAAAAATGAGCTGTAAGGAATGAATTGCTTCTTGTAACAGCTCATGTAGCAACACAAGCTGGAGTGACACATTAATCATGGTGAAAATTCCCCAAAATTGATAAATGTACTGAAAATTCTGTGATGAAAATTACTGAAGTTTTGCTGAATTGTTCCTCTTTCATCCTACAGGTGAAGCCTCTGATATGGATTGAATCAGTAATTGAGAAATTCTCTCACAGCAGAGTGGAAATCATGGTTAAGGTAATTAAATTACACACTTTTGTTTCAACTCAAGATGCATATATTTATCAGTATTCGAACAGACTTTTGTATGACACAAACTATACTTTACAAACTGCAAGAATAAAAGAGTGCTGAAAAACACAAAAAAGCATAAGAATCGCAGGAAAATCTTCTGCTCTGCAGTTCTTTTTTAATTAACAACTGTGATACTACAAACTGTATTAAACAGAATAAAATATACATGCCCAGGGTGTAAGTGTAAGATTGCCTGTCACAAATGATCATGTCTTACTGTTTTGTATTTTTAGGCAAAGGGACAATTTAAAAAACAGTCTGTTGCAAATAATGTGGAGGTGAGAGTCCCTGTTCCGAGTGATGCTGATTCACCAAAGTTCAAAACGAGCACTGGCAATGCCAAATATGTTCCTGAAAAGGACATGGTTGTGTGGACCATCAAGTCGTTTCCTGTAAGATGCACGCTGTCATACAATCCTCTTTTTTTCCTATTAATTAAGCTATTGCCTTGTAATAAATATTCTTGTTAAGTGTTTGATTTTGTGTGTATTTCGCACTGATGTAACTCTTCTCCGGAAATTTTCCGTCCATCCAGGGGGGTAAAGAGTTTCTAATGAGAGCCCACTTTGGACTGCCCAGTGTCGAGAATGATGAGCTTGAGGGCAAACCTCCCATAACAGTCAAATTTGAAATCCCATACTTCACAGTCTCAGGAATACAGGTCAGTTTGTCTGAGTGTGTCATAGATTGTGTTAAACATGGATATAGCCTCAGTCATCCCATACACTGGTTTCTGAAGACGTGTAATGATCCAACAACACTGACAGCTTACCCTCCCCCAACTTTAGATAAGTCTCTAAACAGACAGAGAGGTGGGGTTGGGGTGGGCCTTATGCATCATGGGAAACAGCCACAATGGTAGTAGGAATTTGTCAAAAACAACAACAAAGGGAATCTTATCAAGCATTTGCTCATTTAAACATAATCAAATTGTTATTTATGTACCATGGAGAATGTATGAAGGCACAGTCAGTCCTCTGTCCTTAAAAAGTCTGTGTTTTTGATGGTTACATTATTTTTATTAAGGAGCTCTTTCTAAACTGACTTTTTCATGATCTTACTTTCGGGTCGGTAGTTTATGAGGAGGGATCACACTTCTATACATTTCTCAAAGCATCTTGGTGGATCATATGTTAGACTAACTGATTAAAACTTTAATCAAATGGTGTCATGACACCAAATTCTAATTTTGATACTGATTAAAAGTTCATAACCCTGGTTCTTTAGATTAAAATTACACTGGTTCAATATTTAAAACTATTGTATCAAAAACATTATGCCAACAAGGGTTCATCACATTTTGGAACTGGAAATCGATTAGCTACATTTTGTAAAAAACAATACATTTACTGCTAGTTTCAATTATTTTATATTCATCAGAGCAAATTGTCAATCTACATTTTAAAAAATTGCACTTTTTTATTTGGCCAGTTAAAGTTTGCTTATACAAAACTTAGTCACATGTATAAGATACATTAGCACTGCTAACTTTGATACCTGAAGTCGAATGTACTGTATCAGGGCTAATTACTACCCTGTGGTTATTTTACTTTATTTGGGCCAAATATTACTCTTACTTAATCATAGTGCACTAAAATGCATAATGATTGACTCAGCCCAGCTTTTGTTCTTTTTTTGCATGACACTGAAAAATGTACTCAAATTAACTAGCATTTTGATCAACTTTTGAATGATGAGTTTACTTTTACTTAAGTTGATTCATAGAGTGCCACTTTAACATGTACATGATAAAAAGGTAACTGTGCTTTTACTTAAGTGCATTTTTTTTCTTTCAAACCCTGATAAGATTGTTGCTGTTGCTGCTTTTGTGCTGGATAAATTAAAATTAAAAATAATAATAATGATAATAGTAATAAATGATAATAATAAATGATAATAATAATAGAAATATAAAGGCTAACCGAGGCATTCTGTTCCCACACCCACCCCATCTAATTACCTACTGTATGTACTTCACCTCATGTGCTCACAGTTTTTACAGTATATTATTCAAATATTGTAGTACTCATTCAAATTGGCTGAGTTTTTTTTCATAATGATTATTGTGGAGTTTTTAACCAAACAAAAAAAGCAACACTATTTTGATTAAACTGAAGGAAGAGTTAGTCCCCTCTGTAAACACTGAGATTCAAACATGAGTTTAATAAGGATTCCTCTGCTCTCTGGTCCAGCCTCAGGGAAACTTTTAAAGTACTGCAGTTTTTAGTACCTCCACTATGGCTTCATTTTTCAACACCAGGGGTTGTTGTTTGGACAGTGTGTATGCAAATTTTGTGCTTTTGCTGTGTTCTGCAGTTGCAGTGAATAAAGAAATCCACAAATAAAGCCATCAGTAGTATTTGTAAAACCAATGTGAAAGCTAAACACATCAAAAACTGTCTAATATATATCTGCACATGCATATCAGCTGAAGCATGTAATGTTGTTTTAGCACAGCAGATTTAGAGCATGATCTTTCCCAAATGTTTTGCATGGGGTGTGTGTATTTGACTATCAAGTTGGGTCCTGTGAGCAGGGGTGCTGCCAGAAAAGACATCACATTAGGCCCTATTTAAAACCAGCTCTGCACAGTCCCTCGGAACAAACAAACTAGATTTCAATTTAATTGATAAACTATATTTCAGTGTTTATTTTGAGTAGCATTAATTTCTTCTATTATCTCCAACTTCGTGACTTTGCAAGGACCCATTCACCACAATTCGAACAGGACCCACCACCTAGCAGTATAGACCTTGCACTCAAAGCGGGGACATTATCCAAGGGTCACATTTGCTATTTATATAATTTACTATCCCCCAATAGTGAGTTAAGCATGACTACGTGGAGTAGGAGACTGAATTACTGTGGAAGTTTTCTGATGAGCTCTGGATAAAGTTCTAAGTGCAGTTAATTCCTCATCCAGTTGTGCAAGACTTTTACTCATTCAGTTTAAAGAAAAATTATATAAACTTTACCCAAATAAAGCCATGTTCGATTGCCAGTTCTTGGCAATCTTTCTTTAAATCCATCTCCAACATCCTCGGTATTGTTTTAGTCCATCCCCACATGAAGCTATGTTCGGTAAGCCTCCAGATATATGTAAGACAAAAGCAGCTCAGGATAATGTCAATGCTTTTTCTTCTTTGTTAGCATATAGGAGTCTTCTCATGTGGAAGTCCCCTCAGTCACCCCCTAGTAAAGCTAGGCTGTATGATATTTTGTTTTTACTCAAATTGGAGTAGATTAAGTTCATGTGAAGAGGCTGTTCTGGTAGGTTCTATTCACACTGGAAACCTCTGCTAAATTATTTTAATAAACTCCCACCAAGTGGGTTGTTTCATAAGGGTTTATCTCCAAGCTGTTTAGACCCCTGTGTGCCCACATGCCTCAAACATGACCATTTTAGAATGACATGGCATAAACCTGCAGTACAAAAACTACTTGTCTTAGTACATGCCTCCCTATTTGGATTTGTGAGGGTCTGCCTGAACAATATAGTGGTGCAGCCAAGATGTGACCAGCAACCAAACTTAATTTGACAGCAGTCTTAAAATTCAAATTTAAAATACTATTTAAAGATTAAAACTGTAAGAAATTGACAGTGCACTCGTTTCTGTATTATTTATTATAGTTTATTTGATATTTTTTGTTTTTCATTTATTTTTCTATTTTAAATCTTTGGCTGTACATGCAGGGTTCATAATTAGTTTGGTTTGGTTAGTATGGTCACTTATTTATCTGTTTGTTTGTTTGTTTGGTTTTTTAATCGATTTATATATATATACACAGATAAATATCAGCTAAAGTGTTTTTCTATTTGTTGATTTATTTTTATTATTTTACGTATATATATCTTTGTATGTATGTATGTGTGTATGTATGTATGTATATCTTTTAGTATGGTTGGTTCCTGTAGTTTTGGTTGACCCAGTGCGGTGCCATGATGGATTCATGTTGGGTTTTGGATGTCTGTGTGTTTATACATGTGTATGTGTGTATTTTATATGTTTGTGTATATTTATGCATGTATGTGTTTCTTTTAAATGAGAAGTTGTCTTCGGCCTGCTCCATTGTAAAGTGTCTTGAAATAGTACCTGTTATGAATTGGCGCTATACAAATAAAGATTGATTGATTGATTGATTGATGTATGCATTTACTTTTATGTCTGTCATTCTAGGTGGGAGGAGATTTGTGGGGTGTGTGGAGGGAGTGTTGTTGTGGGGAGTGTTCATGTTTGAAAAATGAAAACTGTTTGCATTGCAGTTGTTAATCTGCTTTTTATCAAATATATTTTTCAGTATATATATTTTAACATGCTGTGTCTCTTTTACTCACTCTTTTTCAGGTGCGATATATGAAGATTATTGAAAAAAGTGGTTACCAGGCTTTACCCTGGGTCCGATACATTACACAGAGTGGAGGTACATTAATAGTTTTGCATTAGACTTTAATGTAATGAGGCATGCTTTTTTGGTGTACGTTGTACTTTTTCAGAAATGAATGCCTCTGATTTTTTTCATTAATTTATCGCCACTTACATTTGTGCTTTCTTTATTCATGTAGACTACCAGCTGAGGACCAATGTATGAAGCCTGAGGGAGTGCTGCACTATGACCTAATGAGGAGCACCAATGATCATTTGACCTTGACTGAAAAAATGTCTTTAAATTTCACTTCTCCCCTATTTAATGTCACCTGTTGTTTTATGAAAAATATGTGTGATATGATTTTATAGTTTGTTACTGTTAAGTTTAAAGGCTGTATCATTTACCAGCTTATTGTTTTAAACATTTTTCATTGGGAATTCTGTTTTTGTGTTAAAGGCTGCCCATCGTTTGTATTTAGAGTTTCTTAGCCCACATATGTGCAGATATGTCATGATATTGCTTTTATGCATTGTGTAATCACAGTCCGCCTAAAATTAAAAACTTGCACCCGCCTTTTTTCCTCACTTGTCTCTGGAGAAATACATCCAAAGGTCAGAAATGTGAATGAACTGCCTTTGAAGATTTTAACGTATACGAATCGCCCGCTTTCTTCGCTCCGTGCTCCGATTGGTCGTCTGCCGCTGTTGCCACAGTGATAGTGTAGTAACCGAGTTGTAACTCCGCCTTTTTTTACCTTATATGGAAGAAAAACACCCTCTAGACGAGCTGCGATTGGTCATCGTGTGATCTCTCCAATGTTTGTAAATTGTGGATTTGAGACACTGCTATGCAGATCTCAGCGCGCAAATGTTTTCCCTAATGTTTATAAACCGTCATTGTATAGACTTGATTTAAAATTTGCTGAACCTTGGACACAGCGGCACAGATCATCTCGGAGACGTTAAGGATCTGAAGAAACCGCTAAAGGTAGATTTTACGGCGCTGTGGTATGGTTTAATGTTAGCGGTTAGCCCGGAGGCTAATTGTTTGTCAGAGAGTGTTGACATGAGACGCCTGTCTGTAAGAGGAACAAATGTTTCCACAATGACCTGTTGTTAAAGCTCGTACTTGTAAAAAACGAGACGCTGTAACATTACGCCATAGCGGGTATACACTTTGGCGTCATTCTGAAACTAAACCTCACGTTAGCTATACGCTTTAGATGCTAGCTTTATCTATCCGGTACACACCTTCCTGTATTGACCTCTTCGTGTTTATTACAGCGTTTCTGCTGTTTATTACACGGTTACTGACATCACGGGACGACGGTGGTCGAGTTTTAGCTTGAATGTTGCTGTCTATCTCCTCCTGCCCAGACTGAAATACAGACTATAATGGTCCTGAGTCAGATGGACGCCGGTAAAGCTTTGACGGCGGCAGCAGCCAAAGGAGACAGCAGCGAGGTTCAGAGGATCCTGGAGGAGTGCAGGGTGCATCCTGATACTCTCAATGAGTTTGGCAGGACTGCTCTACAGGTGAGGAAGAATTCATTATCAAACAAAAGCACCAGGGCCGGCTTGAGTCAATTTGATGCTCCAGGTAAGAGGCACCATGGGGCCCTTTAGTCACCCTGCTTGCTCCAAGCTCAGCTATTACATAATATTAAAAAAACATCTTATCTAAAAATAGCAGCAGAACTACAAGGCATACCCAAATGTGAGTGAGTTATACTTGTTGTCTCCTCTTTTCTGAGTCTGTATATGACTTTGGGGAGATTTTACGATCGGATATCAGTTTCTTCTGCTGTTTACTTGAAGTAGAGGTCCTCCCACCTCTCTAAAATAAAGGCCAGGGATGGAAAGTAACTAATTACATTTACTCAAGTTATTGTGACCGAGTACTTTATTATTGTGCTTGTTCCAAAAGTTTTCTAAACCAGTTCTTGAGCTTTTACTGGAGTATATTTTTTGCATGTATGGTACACCGTTACATTTGTTATAGCGTCTGAGTGTTGAGTTTAAAAAAAAAAAAGAAAAGTTAAACCATCTGAAGCTTTTCATCTGCTAGTGCTGTCATGATCCCAACATTTTAGCCTCAGTATTGATATATAAACTAACACTGAAACCGAAATTATACTGTTTATTACCTAACAAAGCAGAAACCAGATGTCCACAAGGGTTGGTCTCATTTGAAGGTGACAGTCTATCCACAACATTTAAAGCAAAAATTGCCCTTACAATTAAGTTTTAGTAATTAACAACATGTCCAGGAGAGTTTTCTAATCTAAATCTTATCAAATGCATTCTATATTTATCTGGACAAGAAGAGCTGTGTGTGTGTGTGTCAATATATATGTGTGTGTGTGGGTGTGTGTGTGTGTGTATTTATATGGTCAAATATGACGTATTATGCCTTGCTCTTATATACAGGATCAAATAAATATCAATTTATCACACTCTCTGTTCTCCTTTTCACACAATACAGCAAAGTGTTCTCCAAAACCTCAGTACTTTGATTAAATTTTAAATAAAGTACTTCTTACTTTTACTTGAGTCACTCATATATTGCTACTGTGACTTAAACTTTTGTTTAAAAAAAAAAAAAAAGCTTGAAGCTGTTTTATTGTAAATTCATTTGTTTTTTACTTTTAGACAGTCTGTATAATAGAGCATACTTATTGTTGAGCCATATTTCACACAAATAGAAAAGCCGGAGCTTTAATGTCAATCAAAACTCCCACTCTTTAAAGTACTGTATATTTGTGATTGTATATTGTATTGATTAGTAAAAGATTTAACTTAAAAGCAGGAAAATGAAGTTAAAGTGACAGTAAAGTCAGTGATTCAGGGGCTTCAGCACACCTGAAAGTGGTCTAAGATTGCCTCTAACAAAACTCAAAGTCTTTATCCGAATACTGTACAGGTTTTCTTTGAGGGTTTTAAAGTCTGGGGGTTTGGTGACTCCCCCAGTGAAAATCTTTGGACGCTAATTGGATGTTGATTTTATGCACACCAGCTACATGTTTTGTATTATGAACATTCATCCGACACGTTTTGCTCTATACCTGTTTTTATGAACAACTTCTCTGTGACTTGAGGCCTCTTGGTGCATGAGGCCCTGGGCATAGCTTTCTCTGGCCTAATGGTGGCGCAGCCTGTGATTGACACATGTAACATTAAAGCTGGCCAAGAAGAGTAATCTAAAAACTCCCAGCATTTGAACTGAACTGGTGTTTATGTAAATGGATCTGGAAACAGGGTATTACAAATGTGTCTTAAAAATATGTGGTTCAACTTTATTTTCTTGTCATTGATAAACAATAGGAACTAAATGCCACTACCTTAGATGTTCTGTAAACCGGACTCTTCCATTACTGAATACTTTGTTCCCCCAACAAACACTCTGATTAGCATAAACTATTCATAAAACATCAGAAATCAAGAAAATATATCTGCAGCTTCTCAAAACCCAAGTAGATGTCCTGAGATTTCCAGTTTGATCCACCCAGCAGTCAAAATTCAGAGATGTGTGACTTCCAAATAAATGAAATGATAAACAAATGAAAATATGTAGAGAGAGCAAGTCCTGTTATTTAATCAATACCCAATAAGAACGTGTCTGGTTCTTAACCTATTGACCAGCAATTGGAAACTTTAGTTGTGCCTCTTTATTTTTGACCATTTATTATCTTTCAAACCTTTTTTTAAGTAACCTGATTTTGTTATAAAAATAAAAACATAATTGTCTGTATAACTTTGCTGATTGAAACTGAATATCATAACTTTAATATCATATTTATGAAGGACCATTGTGGTTAAAGTTTTGTGTGATGCTAGGCAGACAAAATGTCCTGTATTTAACATTTCAGTGCTATGTATTTTAAAATGACACTATCCTTTTTTAATGATCAACGGTAGATGGTAGTAAAATGGAGTGGAGATTTAAATTACTGATCATCAGTCTTATTTTTAACTGAAACCTACTGCCAGCGATGGAGAGACCTTGCTAGCACTTTTTTTTTTTTTTTTTTTTACAAATTGAAAAAAAAAAATCACCCAGTATTGCATCTCTGTGTTCTTAACATTGAAACTACTTTGATATTGTTTGATTTTTACTAAGTTTGATTATCTGTGTATTCATACTCAAAATTTACCTCTTGCTCTCCGTCCTATGTCCTGCAGGTCATGATGATGGGCAACACCAAGATCGCCAGTCTGCTGCTGGAAAAAGGAGCAGACCCGAATGTCCAGGACAAACATGGGATAGCACCTGTCCATGACGCGGCCCGGACAGGATTCCTGGACACTCTTCAGGTTCTGGTGGAGTATGGTGCCTCTGTCAACATCTCGGACCGGAGCGGGGCCCTACCCATCCACATCGCCATTCGTGAGGGTCACCGCGATGTTGTGGAGTTCTTGGCGCCACGGTCTGATCTGAAACACGCAACCATCAGCGGTCAGACTGCCATAGACGTGGCCCGAGCTTCACGCGTGCCTGACATGATTGACTTGCTTTTCGCTCACATTCATAGTTAGTCTGGGTGCTGGGGGCCTGTGTGGTTACCCTGACCCTGACTTTGTTTTTGCTTCAAACCTGGTGACTTGAATTCATTGCTGTGTAAAGGATTATTTTTGTTCATAGTCGCTCAGCATTAATATGTGACACAGGACATATTGTCTTGGCAGCTTATTGTCAGTGGATGAGGGCCTACATACAGTAGACTTCTCTTTTGCACAGTGCGATTCTGGCACCTTATGTTGTCCCTCATGATTGGGAGTGCACATCTGTAGATAGTTCCCCCAGTGTTTTATAATTATTGCATTATTTCTATTGTGTAACAGTTGATACATGGTATGCGTTTTTTAAACATTTTACAAAACTTGACGTGGTGCATCCTGATTGCTTTTCATAGTTGTGTTTCTCTTAACTAGATGTACTTAGGTTTTGGATTAACTCTTATTTATTGTTGGAATAGGACTGAAGATTCTTGTGACTTGTAAATAGCAACATTTATTGTGATTTGTTGAAATGTTATTTATATAAATACATTTAAATCAGAAGTGAGCTAACTCACTTTACTATTTGAAGAAGAAAGCACAAAATAAAGTGTTGAACTTGATAGTTTCTCATTGTGGACAGTGCATTTTTAAGTGGCTGTGAAGTTGATCAACTAAACACAGCAAAGCCGTTTTGCAGGAGTTATGATTTGATCCAAAATTAGCATATCAGAACAGCCAATCCCCTTAAAGCCCCCACCAGGTAATTACAGTTTGTTTATTTTGATGACCCTACTACAGCCAACTCTAAAAAAAAATGAAGTTATCCATAAAATTAAAAAAAGCTTTTTTTGTTGTATATTGTATTGGTTAGTAAAACAAGTTGTGAATTTATAAGTAACCTAACTCAGAATTTTTGAGTTTAAAGATGAGCAATTTACAAGGAAAAAATCACAGAAATCTTGAGATTGCCATGTAAGAAAAAACCTCCTGGGTTGAAGAAAATGATACCAAATGAAGCTGTCATGCCTCAAGCGGAGAGCCAGATCAAAACACACTTTTTACCTTGACTGAGTGACAAGGAATCCAGCATCATACATATTAGTATTTAAACTTTGCAGAGGGATTGTCTTAAAGTGGTGCTAAAAAGTAACAATGCTGTAATTTGGCAAAGTTGTGGAGAGATGCAAGACCAGAATTTTGAGTTTATGAATTGGTTTATGAATTGATTGGTTTGTCGTATTTAAGACTTTTTTTTTTAGCTCAAATATAAGTGTTTTCTTGAAAAATGTTTCTTTGAAAGAGATACTTTAGCAGATCTGCTTATTTTGTATATAATTTATGAAAGCCAAAAAGTGACCCATGCTCTATTCTAGCATGGAGTCAAACATTTTATATTTGACCTGCCTCCTCAGTCCCCCTTTAGAGGAACTGTCAGCAGCTCTGAAGGAAGTGTGCTGATGCCCTCATTTGCTGTTGTAGGTCATAAAAAAGCATTTGTGTCATTTTCAGTCAGTTAAAATTCCACTAAGGAGCTTTGAGGCAAAATTTCATCACTGTTTGGCGCAAGCCTCCTATCTCCTAAATCGCTACTTTTCAGAAGATGGAAAAAAAAAACCTACTTACCAACATGGAAGGTGACCATATGCACTGTTTAATGAACAAAAATGAAAATCCTAAAAAAATGGAGATGGGTTTGTGCCTGACAGCGATGAGTTGTTATTTTAACCTGAAAAATATGCTCAAGTCAAATCAAAGGGTTTTATGGTTATTTTAACACTAATGTTTATTTAAAGCAGATCTGCATGGACTTTGAAACAACCTTCAGAATATCATATTTTTCTTTTTACAATTGTTATAGCTACATTGCAGGAATATTAGTTTGTTTTTATTTTATTGAACCTTAATTTAACCAGTTAATTTCCCACTGAAATCATGGTCTCATTTACAAGGGTGACCTGGCCAAGAGGCCAGCAGCACATTTCAATTAATTAGCATGAAGTAAACTTGAATTATTGAATTGTAACTTTTAAAGACCTAAAGACCATCTACAGAAATATTGACTGTTTCTATGAAGCTTTTAATACTGTAAATTCTCTTCTGGGGGGTTGGTGTCAGATTTGGTGATTTAAACCTAATGTCAGATAAGTTATTCTATAACTCCTGTAATAAATGACTTACTACTTAATACTTAAAAAATGTAATACATTACTTTACTAACAACTATGCATCAAAACTGAAAAGCAACCTAATGAGTCTTTGAAAACTGACCTACAAGTTTAAAATGTACTTTAAATAAATGACAGTTTTCGTTGATAATAAGAGTTTTTAAAAGTACAGCCAACCCTGTCCATCACCTATGCTGGGTTGAACTTTTAGCTTGTCACTGCGTTTCCATGTAATCATGATAAAAGCCCACCAAGGACACAAAGTGACCAATTAACCAAGCATTTCTTTGACTAGTCACAATTACATTATTACTGATTAAGAACGTAATTATTGTAGTATATTAGAAGTGACTAGTTGCTGCCCAACAGTGCAGTCCAGTGAGTGATACAATTTACTGTTAAAGTGAAACAGGAGATTGTTTTAACTTTCTCTTGCAGTGTTGGGGGTTAAAGGGACATATTAGGTAAAATGTATAGTAAGGGATCACAGTCTCTAAAACACAAATATTACAGTTACTAATCAAAGTAATGCTTAGTCACATATGTTTTAAGAATTAAGAATATAAAGGAAAGAGCTGCTACAGATGGAAAGCTAAAAACAACTTAGAAGTTATTTAGTTATGTTTGATACTCAGTAATAAGCAGATTATTTGACTGTTTTATAGGGTAATTGAGTGGGAATGGAAAATAATTAATGGCATCTATACAAGTTGCTGTAACTGAGTAGCTTTTGGAGCACTTCTGCTTTTGTCAGCAGTTTTTAAAGCAGCACTTTTACTTAAATATGATTTTTGGGATGCATTGTACTGAGTTACATTTGTCATAGCATCTGAGTACTGTGTAAAAGTAACCTATTAGTTCATGGTTCAAATAAAGTTGAAATGAGCTTACACACAATCTTATGAAAATAACTTTAAAGAAAATGTACCCTTTGTGTGTTACTGATGTGACATGCATCAGTAATGCACAAAGGGTGCGATATGGTTAAACCAAAGTAAAAAAAAACTTTGACAGCCTCAATGGTGGCAGGCCCTGCAATCCCTGAGACCTTCTAATGTCCCCTGGACCTAGACATTAGATGGAAAACCAAGGAAATACAGTGTCTTTATGCAAAACTTCAACTCAATCAATCAGTCAGTCAATCAATCAATATCTGTGTTGTGCTAAATCATATCGAATATTATCTCAACACACCCTACAACAGAGCAGGTCGAAGGCATACTCTTCATTTTATTGATACACATATATGCATAGATACATATGAACATATATAAAAAAACACATATATACATATACATACAGCTATGTTCATAGTAATAGCAGTGTGTTTAAAAAGGTGAGTAAACCTCAAAATTCTTCAAATACATTTATTTTAATGCACACAAATGCATTGGGGACACTGCACATTCTATTTCAAAGCAAGAAAATTAGAAAAAGTAATTGAATTTGATAATATTTTACAGAAAGTCAAGAAATATGTTCAAAAAAATGGCAGTGTTGACATCTTTATTTACAAACTCAAAAATGTAGTGTATAAACTAAGAATTGCTTGATGATTCAACTTTCCTGAGAATCATAAACTAATATTTAGTTGCATAACCACGGTTTCTGATAACTGCTTCACATCTGTGGTGCATGGAGCCTACCAACTTCTGGCACCGGTCAACAGGTATTGAAGGCCAGGACAATTGTACTACGTTCCACAATTGCTCTGCATTTCTTGGTTTTGCCTCATGAACAGCATTTTTTATGTCAGCCCACAAGTTTTCTATGAGATTAAGGTCCGGGGATTGTGCTGGCCACTCCATCACTTGAATTTCGTTTGTCTGGAACCATGACTTTGCTCACTTGCTGGTGTGTTTGGGGTCATTGTCTTATTGAAACACCCATTTCAAGGGCATTTTCTCTTCAGCATACGGCAACATGACTTCTTCCAGTATTCTGATGAACTCAAACTGATCCATGATCCCTGGTATGTCATTAATAGGACCAACACCATAGTATGAGAAACATCCCCATAACATGATGCTTGCACCACCATGCTTCACTGTCTTCACTGTGTACTGTGGCTTGAATTCAGTGTTTTCAGGTCGTCTGACAAACTGTCTGTGGCCCTTAGACCCAAAAAGAACAATCTTACTCTCATCAGTCCACAAAATATTGCGCCATTTCTTTTTAGGCCAGTCAATGTGTTCTTTGGCAAATTGTAACTGCTTCAGTACATGTCTTTTTTTTAACAATGGGACTTTGCGGGGGCTTCTTGCTGGTAGCTTGGCTTCACATAGACGTCGTCTGATTGTTACAGTACTCACAGGCAACCTTAGATCTTCTCTGATCCTGCTGGAGCTGATCATTGGCTGAGCCTTTGCCCTTTTGGTTATTCTCCGATCCATTCGAATAGTCATTTTTCTTTGTCTTCCTCACCTTTCTGGTTTTGGCTGCCACTTTAAAGCATTTGATATCATTTTAGCTGAACAGCCTATCAATTTCTGAACTTCTTTATAGGTTTTCCCCCCTTTATTAACTTCTTAATCAAAGAACGCTCTTCTTCTGAACAATGTCTTGAACGACCCATTTTACTCTGTTTTTCAAGGACAAATGCACAGCCAGCATATGCAGCGTCAGTTGCCTTGATCCTTAAATAAGGGCCACCTGTTGAACACCTATTTTTTTCACACAATCAATAACCTCACTAATTGAACTCAGCACTGCTATTATTTTGAACACGCCACTTTCAGATAATGATTCAGTTTCACAGAATCAGCAGCATGCACGTCATGCCTGTTGGGTCTGTTGGTTTTCTATACCTTTACTAAACCTTCTAGAAACTTACTTGCAGTGTCTTGATTTCTGTCTCTTGTCTTTCTGGCTAATCAAAGCTTTTACACCGCAGGTCACAGCTACTCATTCACAGCTTTTCACTCACTGATGGTTCCGAGTTTGCCTTTTTGTGCAACACAGTCAAGTGTACATGCTCAGTACTTTAAGGACATTTCAAATGAAGTAGGCCTACTTTTTATTTTTCTTGAGTTACTTCTTAGAGTCAAAGTAACCACACGCTTACTTGATAACATTTTTGTATTCTTATCACCTCTGATAATGAGTATTAAGTAATACACAGTGATGTGTATAGGACAAAATCTGTGAAAAGATAAGAGGCACATGCTTTGTCCCTAGATGGAGCCAGTATTGAATAAAAATGAAGGTTCCTTAAAGGAGATGCGCTACTCAGAATCAGAATCACTTTATTGTCATTGTATCTAAATACAACGAAATTAGTATGACCAGTCAGTGTATTTCCCTTATAATTTATATATACAGTTTTTTCCTGAAGTCCAGAATCATTTCCTTTGTTTTGGAAGTGTTAAGAGTCAGATTGTTCACCAAGCACCACTCTGACATCCTATTGGCAAAACTCTTGACATTAATACCATGTGTGTAAAAAATTTACTTTTTTTGTCAAATAAGTTGGGAGGCTAAACAAGACTGGACATATTTCTTCTTGTATTGATCAACTTCTCCAACAGGCACCAATTCAGCAGTGAGAATGACACAAATAAACTTAGCACCACTGGAGAATACACCAGGTTGGGTTTTGTTGATCCAGTTTGTACAAGAGTGTTACAGCAATGATGGTCCTGTGTATTCTTCCTTAAAATAACGATGCTCATCCTGTGTTTTGTTGTACTGCAGGCATCCTCAAGTGAGCAGCTCTTCCCCAAGGTGATTCATGAAGGGCATTTATAATAACTCCACGCTGGAATGCTCTGCGCCGTGAAAGCCCTCTGTTAAAGGGCACACAGATCAAAATGAATGAGGGCCCTGTTTTGTTCAGGCTTGTAAGTAACGGTGGTACAGTTTGCTGATGTTTGTGCTCATGGCTCTTAGAGGCACAATGGTTATCTTGTTTGCTAGTGTACCAGGAGTCAGTTCAGGCAGACAAGTAAGGAGATACAGCTCAATGAGAGCAGTGCAGAGCGTCATGATGTCACAGATAAGAGCTCATGTCTCTGTGTGGTTTACATGATCTAACATAAGATCAGCTTACCTCAGAGGGATTTTATTTATTCATTTTACCTTATAACACTGCTTAAATGTGAGCAGCAATAGAATTTTTTATCTTTACTGGATCAAAAATTAGGCACCCTACCAATCACTTCTGACAGTATCTTCACTTATCAAATGTCTTTAAGCTGATTTTTTATTTCTTTATTCTATGTCTGCATCATCTGCTTTTGCTGAAGTAATGTTATAAGATACACTTCAAGGTGAGTGAGGAAAACTCAGGGATTTTTACACCAATGTATACGCTTGTTTTACAGCTTCAGCTACTGATAGCCTGTGTGGTTTAGAGTCCAAAAGCAAACTCCAAGACTGCTTATAAGAACAAAATTACTCTCAAAGTGTCCAGTCTGAGTGTAATGTAGGGTACAGTCAGCCATAATAACTCATCAGGGCTAATGAACAACATAAGGTTTTAGAATCTTACTGAAAAATCATATCTACTGATCTTTAATTGCAGGCCAAATCTTTTGACAGTTAATGTTTTTCATTGGCTTGAAGCTGTTGGGTGGATTGTTCAGCTAAGTAAAGAGAAGGATAGTATTTGTACAGAAAATGAGAACGGCAGAGCAAAATGGCCTCACATATGCTAATAAGGGGATTGAGGGATGTGAGGCATGTATGCCATTAAGGTAATGATCAGTGTCTCAAAAATGGTAAAAATCTAAAAAGAAACTTCAGATTCTGCAGAAAAATAAGTAATTTTAGACTCTGGCCCATTTAAGCTTAACCTGACTGATAAAATAGGCTACATTTCTTGACTGAACCACTCAGTACACAAAGAACTCAACATAAATTTAGGAGTTAGAATAAGTTGATAAATCCAAATGTGCTTCAGTGAACCTAACCTAACTCACTGTCTTGAATAGGTGTTGCAGTCAGCAAGATAATGGGGACAGGCAAATAGGGTTAAAAAGAAGGAAAAGAGGGACAAAAAAAAAGACAGAAACCAGAGGTGCTCTGACAGCACAAACATCTTTCAAGACATTTCCAACATTGTCATGAAGTTACTGTCAAACTGTCCTATCTTGCACTGTTAACAAATCCTTTAAAAAGATTCCAGGACCCACTCCTCTCCTCCTCTCTGGGAGGACAGAAAAATGCCAGTGGGTTGAAATGTAGGTGCATTAAACCTACAGGGCAGACACAAAGTGACAAAGACTTGATATTCCAGAGATCGCTTTGCAAAAGTGCATTGATAGTTTAGTGTCAGACTTCGTCTGTTTTTAGTGATGGGGATTAAAGCTCTTTTTAGTGATCTGGATCATTTTGCTCAGCTTAATGGTATAATTGGGTCTCTGGGCTTCAGAACTTGATACCATTTTGGCTGTATTGGATCAGCCAATGCTGGCCATTTCTTGACGTAGCATCAATATTTGTGCATGTAATTTAGTCAATGTATTTACTGTTATTGTACTTAACTGATAATCTCCAGAAAAGGACTATTTTACATGATGTTTTTATTCAAACCAGGTTTATTAAGTTCATTTCAGGTTTGTGGCCAGAAACAGCATGTTCAAATGAGACCACAGGGGCAGAATATTTTGGCACTCATTAATACAACTTAGCAGGTAATATAAAGTCTACTATAATGTTTACTATAATGATAGAAAGTAATTGGAACAATGTATATTAAAACAAAATGTTAAAACTTATGAAGCAGAAAGACTAACAACAACAACTCTGTGAAAAATGCTGCTCCTATTTGAAAATAAATATCTGTTTCACATTTCAGGAGTTTTGACATTCTGTAATAATGACTTTAAAAGACTGCAGGTGTGATCAGCAGGTGATCTGACATTTGTTATTTGACTGATTTACTTTTTTGCCAAGAACTATTGAAATGTTAGCTTGAACTCCTTAAAAGCACAATCACACATGCAAAAGAAAGAAGAACTGCACACCCTAATGTTATCACAGTGTTGAAACAACAGACCAAAGCAAATTTCTGTTTTAACTTACTGTTAAAAAATAAAACAGATTTAGGCAGATATGAAATCCCTGTTGGCCCATTTTAACTGATAACTCTTGTAGCTCAAACAGGGACATACTGACAGGTAAATTCTTATATTCTAAAATGTTATATTTTCCAGACATTTTTATTTCTTGTCATATTGAAAGCACTCGCAACCATTTCTAGAAACATCAATACATCTTGTGCAGAGTATATGCTATGATCAAATAAACAGGTTATCAAAATGCGGTTTATTTTTCATGACTTAATCCTGAGATTAGAATTTAAATGGTTTACTACAATTCCTCTTGAAGGAAAAAAAAATCCCAGTTCATCCTTAACAACTCAACAGAGGAACAAAGTAAGCCACAGTTCATAATTTAAAAACAAAAATCTAACACAAAGATATTGTACTTTTACTGTGACTCTTGTCATGGGTGAGGTTGTCATGTGTTTCTGATAAATGCTCCACAATCAGTCTGTTTTCAAGTGCATGTGTCATACTTTATTTTATCTCTCCTATTTTAATCTTAACCTCTTTGTTTTCGCCCCAGCATTTTTTCTACACGCTTGATAAAGTAACTCGTCTAAAGTTTGCTGTTGACTGTTTTCTTGTGTCAAATTTACATAACCCTGAACATGGACGTGCACCAACACAACCACATTGTTTGACTTCTGGGCAGAACAACTCTGCAGAAGCAGCTAGAGATTAAAAGCCTCTCCCAGAGGTAGCTTAAATATTTGAGGAAACAAGGAAGCCATTTAGTCCCAAGTCTCTATTGTTGGAGGCAGTCAGCAAACTGGATAAACTCCTGTCAGTGGTGAGGCTGTGCTCTCCTATTGTATTAAATGAAGAGTGATCCAAAATCGTTAATAAAGTGACCAAATAAACAATTATTCAGTTGACTGTAACACTCACAACCAGTACAGTTGTGAAAATAGTAGCCTGCTACATGGTGAGAAATGCAGCTGCATGCAGACCCTTCTTTTACCACTTGGAGGTGCTAACTGACTTCACTTCACATTAAACACAGCTTAGACCTTCTCTCTATATGCACATTTGGTGTGTTTTTTCTGCGGACGGGGAGACTGTGACAAGTCAAGAAGTTGTGCGGATGAAATGAGTAAAGAAGCAGTCCCATCAACTGGCTTCACCCTTTTTAGGAGAAACAATAAACAGTATGGGAAACATTGCAATAACACTTTGTAGAAGTGAAGTATCAGTCAAAGAATTAATGACTCAAAATGCTCTGCTGACTGAGTGAAAACAAGTGTTAATGGTCCCATATCCTAGTGTGTTTGACTGTTTACATCATGTCTTGGGTGTTTTTAAGGCAAGAATTTGATTTAAGTTGAATTTTTAAAAAAATCTCTGTAGAAGATCAGATGCAGCACTTTTTCTCTCCCCTTTGGAAACACTGGGATCTGAGAGGGTGGGGAGGCTACAGGACGCTATGATAATGAGCTCTGTGCTGATTGGCTGCCCACACAATCTCTGATGGAAAGGGGGAGGAGGGGCTGCAGGCCGTTGAGTGAACCTTCAAAACAGTCTTGGCGTCTGCCTGTGACGAGCAGAACAGAAAACACGCATGTAGATGGAAGCTGTATGGCTATTACACAATAAACCCCAGGAAGTACAAAACAGAGCATTTTAAGGGGCATTTTTGATGAAGAGGCACAGTGCATTTCTCAGTGAACCAAAAGTGTAGAAAAAAGGTGTCACATTGATCTGCTCCTCGAGCCCCTTCTAACAACATAAAAAGCAAAGAAAATTGACTTTGCAGGACATGGGACCTTAAAAAATGTTTCCACCAGCATTGTATGGGTGGCTGTGGTAGAAAGAGTACACTAACATTGTACTCAAGCTTAAGCACAATTACTTTGATGTAATTTTTTACACAGGTACAGGTAAACAAAACCATCTATGAATCTACTCAAGTACAAGGTTTTTTAATTTATTATGTAGCTAATTCAAATTCCCAAGTATTTTAAGTACTTTTTTCTATTTAGTGTACAAATGTCAACAGCTGAAGTTATTGATGACTAGGCAAAACCTGTTACTTGTTCAAGTATATTATTATAGTTCTTTTAACATTCCAACCAAGTTATATATATATTATATAACAGAGCAGTGTTGTACTCACAAAGTCATAGTTTTGCACAAATGGTTTTTGACTAAATTAATATAAAAGGTCAAATATTTGACCAGGACGGCCACATTATTTTGTCCTTACAGCCAAAGGGCCACATTTTTGCAATACAAGACACTTTCAACTTGATTATTTCTACTTCCAATTTCATATTAGAAATAAAACAAATAACTAAGAAATAATTATATTAACATTTGTATTCAAACTTTAAACTTAAAATTCTGAAGAGAATTAAATGCAACCTTTTTCATTGCAAACCATCGATCATTTATCTGATATTACGTTATATTTACTTTAATTTATTGTCTTATTCTTATAAATGCCTCAGTGGTACATATAGGAGAGTTACAGCTTATTTTAGCTCTGTTGTCTTGTAAATATTGTTATTTTTCCATTTTTCAAGGCAGGTTTTTCTCTTTTTAAATGAATGATAAATATATTTTTTCATATTTGAATTAATTAATGAGCCACATTGAAGGATTGGGAGGCCACATGTGGCCCAGAGACTGCTAGTTGCCTACTCCTGCTCTAGATCAACAATTTACCTTGGTAGAGATTAATGTACTAAAACTGTATGGCTCAATGTCCTCTTTTTCATGTTGATAAGATGCAAATTTCAACTGTCATTAACTAGGCTACTGAGAAAACCCTCTTTGTGCTCCATTTAGTATTGATCCGATATTACTTCAGTTTAAAGAGTTGTTCCAGCATTGAGTACTACGATTATAAATTTGGTGTCAGTGTTGAAGTCAGATTTGGCACCATGACACCACTATGTTTGAATGCAATTGAAACAACTGGGGGTCGTTAAATTTATATTTATTAAACTTATATATACATTTAAAAAAAACAAAAAAAACATATTGTCAAGCTCTTTAAGTTTAGAAAAATGATAATGATTGATGCAATTTTTTATACTTAGGGCTAGTTCAAAAACTTAATTTCTTTTAAGGAAATGTAAAGAAAATTATTTTGAGTTCAGATAACTCTGTTCTTGTTTAATTTTTAGTTAAGGAAAATTAAATTCAGTATACTTTTATTTAAGTTTCACTCTTACTTAAATCCTTATTTTAACTTAATTCAAATGTCAGGGTTAAAAAAGGTGTAAAGGGAAAATTAAATTAAATAAACTTAGATTCATCCAAAGAAGCTCAAAAATGAATGTGTGAAATCAAGACAGACAAAATATGAGTTCAAGAAAACAAATATTATACTTAACAAAAGAAATGCAATTCAAACAATCAAAACAAAACCATAAATGAGTCTTTTAAAGATAATTAGGGGGAAAGAGTCCTTTTCCTTGTGGTGGTTAGAAAAAAAACGTGACAAGGTCGCTGTGTGAGAACCGCGTGGACTCCATCTTACAGGGTTGGTGGGGGACATAAAGGTCCATCCAGGCCTTAGCTCGCCATCATTGTATTCATTCTTCTTGTTTGTGTGTGTGTGGGGTGGGGGGAGCCTGAACCGCGTGGACCGAGGGCACGGCAAATAAACACAAAGACTTAAACAGAACATAAACAAAAACAAAAACACAGCTCACTGTTGGAATGATTTGTCACACATGTGGAGTTCGCTCTCAGAGTCTCTCCCCCGCTGCGACTGTGGCTTCATCAGAGAAATAAAAAGGAAGATCCCTCGTGAACCGGATGTTTATTAATGGTGGGGAGTGTTTGGAAGTCTAAATTTAAAATAATCAATATATATCAAAGTCAAATTAACCTAAAATAATTGGAACAAATTCTGGGCTATGGAGGTTCATGAGGGCCACTCAGACACAGTGGGGATCACAAAGTAAAACAAAACAGTTAAATCACAATTATATATATCCTGGGTTACACAATCTTTGATCAGTTTAGCTTTTATGTATCTTTTTACTCAGGACTCAGATGCTAGCCATTGGACTGTCTGTAATCAGGCAGATCCATCTTGCCAAGCTCCAATCTACAATGATTGTGAGCA
This sequence comes from Cetoscarus ocellatus, assembly GCA_037902135.1. Taxonomy (NCBI): domain Eukaryota; kingdom Metazoa; phylum Chordata; class Actinopteri; order Labriformes; family Labridae; genus Cetoscarus; species Cetoscarus ocellatus. Next base: position 124,582 of record JBAMNC010000868.1, read on the forward strand.
GCCCAAAGTGGCATGGTCCAATCAGCATACTTTGAAGCAGGAAGAGTGGGAGCTACGAGCGTGAGGACAGCAGAAAGACAGAGATTAGCATAGATGCTAACGGCTTCAGGTGCAGTTTTATCAGATCTGGACCACATTTCTTTATTAAATGAAAAACAAATCACACTGAATGCACTTCTCGATAGAATATATATTTCAGCTTCACTTCCAACATGTTTTGGTGAGAATATGTCCAACAAAGTGGCTTGTGTGTATATTTTACACCAGGGCAGTAGTGCTCGCCTACTACATTATCTGATTGGCCCATAATGAGCGTGCGTGACAGAACGATTGTTCACTTACCTGCCAGTTATTCTTTCAGTGCCCGTTCACAGACACTTTCTTCGGGCTCTTTCCCAGATGGACAAGTGAAATATATGGAACGGTCCATCTGGTGTGTCAGGTTAATGCTATGACAAATATTACTAAGAAGGTCTCAAGAAACATACTCAAGTACTATTAAAATATTTATTTTAAATAATACTCAAAAAATATTTCAAGTGGTATATTTTACTTTTTTTTCTGTAAAAATATACATAAAATACATTGCATTTTAAATAAACCATAATGGTGAGATTAATGCTGAACTGAATACAATATGGTAAATATTAAATCCAAAGTAACAATTTACTATGTAATTCAGTTCAATTAATAATGTAACTTTACACATAACAGTAATAGTGTAGGGGCTGACTGCAGGAATAGCAGGGGTCCAAAGTTCCTGGCACTGCTTTTTGGAGTAACATGCTGAAAGGTATGGGAACTCCTGACCAATAGTAGCTGCCATTTTCTAGTTATAAAACCTTTCTACAAAAACCAGGGGGTGAGACTATTTTGTATGTTTGTATGTGTATTGTAAAACAGCCTTATAATAAACCAAACAAGTTAGGTCTTGTTGTCTAAAACTGTTTTTTGTTTGCTCCTGACACTCTCCATCATGCCATACGTTCTTTTCAGAAGCTCCCCAACCTATTTTTACCTCCTCAGATACTACATCTGTACAAGTAGGACTAAAGGCACACTAAAATAGCAGCATTTCAGACTCAGACATATTCAAAACTGTAAATATCAAAGTTTGAAAACTTCATCAACTCTCCTGAAGCCCTGACATTTTGTTATTTCAAGCCCAGCCTTAGTAACATAGATGATGTCACACCCATTTTGGTGTAAGATAGCAGTACACTCAACCGCCCTCTTTAAAAGAGCAAAAGAAATTATCTGCAAAGCTTCTTTACAGGAGGCATTCAGTTCTTCACTGCATCCTTGGTATCTTATAAACTTTTCCTAACCTGTAATTTTACCATGTAGATTTTAAATTAATAATTTACACTGGCAGGCTTGAAGGTGTGCTGTGCAGTGTGGGCAGGTTGGTGTATGCTCCAGAGTTACTGAGGAATGCCGACAACTCGAAGCAAAGCAAGCCGAGACATGACTGCACTGACATTCACAACGAGAGGTGGGATTTCAATCTGCAGCATAAAGTTTTGTTATGGACAGGTACACAGAAGGATCACAAGGGGAAAAGAGAGCAAAGAGAAACCCAGCATGTTTCTGATGACTTCTGATTGACAAGATACCCAAATTGAAGCATCTTTTCACCTTACATTAGGCCCCAAAACTTCCTCTAACTTCAGTTCCATGTTGGTTCTGTTAAAAAGGGACTGTGTGTGTGCTCTGGTCTATGATGTCCAACTAAATATCAACATCAGCATCATTCCATAGCTTATTTTATATTTCAGAATTGTTAGTCTTTTCTTTACCAATCACATCCTGATTTCCTTTTGTTGAAATTTAAAAAAAAATGTCAAAAAGACAAAAAAAAGACTGACACAAAATCAGAGTTTAAAGTAGACTTGTGTACAGTGTGTATGCTATATTTTATCATCCCCACCTCAGACAATGACACAGCAAATATGTTACTCATTCTAAAGGCATTTTCATCTTCTTCTCTCTGTAAATGATTAATTATAGTATCCAGTGAACTGATTACCATAATAGTTTTTTTCATCTGATTTAATGTATGAATACAGTCTTCTTTCACTGTGACTTAAAGCATAAACAGAGAGATGAATGGCCTTTATTCTGTGGCTGAAAAGCCTTCTCTCCCTGCATTTGTTTTGAGTCTAAAAGGGAGCAACATGAGCCACCGCACTCTGAGAAACACTCCCGCTCTCTCTATAAACCTGTTCAACAGGATACTGGGTAGTTAGAAATTACTCAACCCCTACTTTAAAAAATCCACAAATTATTCAGTAAACAAACTGTAAAAATGCAGGTACCAAACAATCATGGGCCCTTCCTCATCCACATAGGATCATTTCTATCTTTAACTCAAACATCAAACCAGGCTGACTTTTTTAAAACTTACATGTTTGACAAAAATATAAATATAAATATAAATATATAAACAAAAAATGCAGAAACTCACTTGTCAAATTTTTATTTTAAAAACATATTTTTAAGAATATTTCTTAAAAACACTCGTGTAAAATGTTTTTCATTCATTTGTTTTTCACACATACACAAATCTCCTGAAAATTTCAGAATTTTGGGGTGTGGGCTGTATGTCACTCAAGCTACTAAATACACTGGCCGGCCAAAAAAAAAGTTGCCACCAAAAAACAGGGTCACACACTCTAATACTTCATTGGACCACCTTTAGCTTTGATTACAGCACAAATTTGCTGTGGCATTGTTTCAATAAGCTTCTGCAATGTCACAAGATTTGTCACAGATCACAGCACTGCCCCACAGGCTTGTACAGTAGGCACTAGGCATGATGGGTGCATCACTTCACCTGCCTCTCTTCTTACTCTGATGCACCCATCACTCTGGAACAGGGTAAGTCTGGACTCATCAGACCACATGACCTTCTTCCAGTCCTCCAGAGTCCAATCTTTATGCTCCCTAGCAAACTGAAGCCTTTTTTTCCAGTAAGCCTTACTGGTTAGTGGTTTTCTAGGCTGCACAGCTGTTCAGTCCCAATCCCTTGAGTTCCCCTTCAAATTGTGTGTGTGGAAATGCTCTTACTTTCACTATTAAACACACCTCTGAGTTCTACTGTTGTTTTTCTTCTATTTGATTTGGTCAAACGTTTAAGTGATCACTGATCACGATCATGCAGGATTTTTTTCGACCACATTTCTTTCTTGAAGACGATGCTTCCCCACTATCCTTCCAGTTTTTAATAATGCGTTGGACAGTTCTTAAGCCAAGTTTAGTAGTTTCTGCAATCTCCTTAGATTTTTTTTTCTGCTTGATGCATGCCAATGATTTGACCCTTCTTAAACAGACTAACATCTTTTCCATGACCACAGGATGTGTCTTTCCACATGGTTGTTTAAGAAATGAGAAGCTACTCATTGCATCAGCTGGGGTTAAATAAGTTGTTGCCAGCTGAAAGATAATCACACGTGCAGTAATTATCCAACAGGAGGCTCGTACCTATTTGCTCGGTTAAATCCAGGTGGTGACTTTTTTTTTGGCCAGGCAGTGTATATGCCCACCAAACATACCAGAAATTGTTCATGCTGACCTCTTTTGAAAATTTCTTGTGAAATCAAGCTGATTTGGGTGAGTTAATGTTAATGAACAGACAGAAATGCTCAGAAAATGCAGAATAATTCACTACACAACAGAGGCTCTGTTTTTTGCTGTTGTTTGTTAACAGGATGACTCAAAAAGTTATCAACAGATTTTGATAAAATTTCCGGAAAATGTTGGTCATGGCACAAGGAAGAATTGATCACATTTTGCTGGAGACACAAATCCAGAAGTAATCCAGGAATTTAATGATTTCTTAACATTGCAAGATAAGGCAGTTTTACATATTTTTAACAATAACTTGCCCAGCAATGTTGGAAACGCCTTGGCAGAGGTTTGTGGAGTACTTCTAGTTTTGGTATGATTTTACTCAAGTACAAGTGAAAGTAGCACCTTGGGAGTCTACTCAATAAATGATAAAAATATCTTGATTTGAAATGTCCTCGAGCTACTGAGTGTCTTCAATAGTCATGTAAAAATAAATATTTTGCCTGGTATATAATAACACAATAAATAATAATTCAAATGATAATACAATATAACCACAGAGTAGCAACCTTGCCCCAACATATGAAGTAAGATATTAAATATATCTGTCACATTGTAATTTGTACACTTGTGAGTCATATTGCACAGCATATTTGACCAGTTATACTTTATATAACATGTATACATATATAAATATAGATGAACAATTTACCATGATAAAAATTAAAATGCTAACACTTGATGGTAAAAGTATTCTTTTGCATTTAATGTTATTGATAAACTGTTATTACCAAAATCTGACCAAGCTTTGGGAACATTCTATCTGATCTGTAAGTATTAAGGATTAAACCAGAATAATGAACCAGTTTTATATCAAATTAGAATTTTGGTATCATGGCAACACTAGCTGGTGCAAAGTTTTAATTACCTCTGCCGGCGTATGTTTGTTTGTTTTTTGTTTGTTAGCAAGATTACACAAAATCTTCTGGGCAGATTTTGCATAAATTTTCAGGAAATGTTGGTAATGGCCCAACCTAAAAATGATTAGATTTTGGTGGTGATCCAGATAACTGCCATTAGTGAACGACTGATTTTTGCTCAATAACTGTCTAACTAAAAACAGTATCAGCATGATTCTGAGTGCTCGGTGTGGGTTTTCAGGGTCAAGGAATCTTATTATGATGCTAACTTTATCACGGAACTATTGCTTATAGATGTAACAGCAATATGTGAGCTACCTTGGTGGGGGTTTGTGCTCTTTGAGTGCTTTCTAGTTGGTTTAGATTTTCATTTTTCTTTTTACTCAAGACTCAGACATGTAAAATGTAAAGTATAATGCGTCCCATAGAAATTACTCAGGAAAGAACAATAAAACTGACTTTAAGGAAAATACCAATCAAAGTACAGGTAAACAAAAAAATAAAAACATATACTTATTACATATAAGTGTAATAGATCTCTCTCTACCCCTACAGGCTGATTTGATGATATTACAACATGTTGCACCATACTGATGCGTCATAGTCTGTTGAGCTTGCCAGTATGGCTTTATCCATTCATTTGTTGATACTGTGAATATGTACAGTAACACTGAGCATTGAGATGAAACTGCTCTAGAAATTTTCAATTGTGCATGTGTGCAAAAGGCTTTTGACCCACATTTCAATACATTTAAAGGGATTATTTGGTATTTTGAAGAAGGGTTGTATGAGATCAATGACAATAGTAAACACATCAGCCACTGTGATGGTGATTAGCTCTGCCCCGGTCAAGAGAGATCTGACACAGAAGCTTGGCTGTACATTGCTGCTGTAGGGGGCAGAAGATAAAAAAAACAAACCAGAGAACAATGCAAGAGTATCTGTACACTGTAGTGGGCATATTAACAACACTCAACTTTTCTGCTAGCCAGCCTCCTTGTTTTAGTTCAAAATTTGGCACGTGACATAGTGTGTTTTTCAGCCTAAGTAAAATAGTGCCAAAACAAAAGGACTTGCAAATGGAAAAGTAAATAATCATTTTTTCACCTAGAAGTCACAAATTACTCAAGCTCTTGGCCCTTACAGCAGTAATGTGTGGTCTAGTTTATGTGACAGTTCTCTCCCCACAAAAGCAGAACTGATCGTGATCACTGTGGCTTATGAAGCTTATAAAACGACTTCAAGAAGAGAGTGTTGGACATTCCTTTATTCATCACTTTGGTTCTTTCAGTCTTTCACTCTTTTAATATTGAACCAACTAGATTCTGCCACAGCTTAGATTAACCAATCATCCAGTTATGCTATGTCCATGTTCACATGTCCAGTCATACTTTAAAATCTGTTGTCTTTTGTCTCACAGTCTGTTGTATTGATGTAAACCCCACAACTCTCCTCCACCCCTGTCGCCTCATGTGCTCCTTAACAATGTCCTGGTCCAGCTTCACAGAAGTCTACTCCTCATCTAACAGTAGCCAGAAGTGTCCAGACTCCTCTAAAGGGGTATAAAAGGGGTATCCCATCCTGCTGTTGGCCTCACTAATCAGGGATGGACAACTGGCAGCCTGGTGGCCACATTCCCCGCTCCTACTCCCTCAAAGTCAGTTTCAACTATCAAAAGATGTAACGGTATGCACATGAAGAAATCCCGACAAACTCTGGCATGGCATAATTTATGATAGCAATATGTCCACAAACATAGAGCAGTAACTGTTTCTGTGAAACTCACTTTTATGTATTTGTTTATATATATAAATATATGTAAAACAAACTTTAAAAGACAGTTTTATTACTTCCATCAAAAAGCATCTAAACTGGATTGGATTCAGTGTTTAGCACATGAGTTTACATAAGGCAACTTTCATTTGAGCTGAAACACATATGTTCAGTGCTAAACAAATATATTAGACTACTACCAAATGTACGCTTTATGCCACAACTTCCCTAAATTAACAGCATTTGTAATTACCAAAATCATTTGTATGCTTCTGGAATGTTAATACACCAGTATGTAGAATCTCTTTAACAGAACTGATATTTTTAATGCTAAAATTTAATTATCATTATCAATAAAATTTCTAATTTACTATTTTACAAAATAAAAGAAAAATAGTAATGAACATCATTATTTCTTGATTAAGATGTCAAATTACAGTTATTTACCTGAATTCCTGAACAGAAAAATTTGTTTTAGTGGTTGAATGTATGCTTGATTAAATTCTGCCTTCTCAGAGAAGGCCAGCCAGCCGGCTTAAATTTGGGTATAAACGGTGAATTCAATTTGAAATTCCTCATTTCTGTTCAAAACAGTAAAACTTCAAGAGCTCACTGAAAATGTGTTGGCAATAAGGCACTTCATGATGCTGGTTTTCTCATTTTTTATGACAGGTGATCTAATAAATTTCTTAAGCAGTGTATTAATGCTGACAAATAGCTTCTAATGATTGATATATACATTGTCTCTTTGGTGATTATGTTGAGACAATTTGATCCTCTAACAATGATCATAATTTTAATGTGGCCCTCTTGGTAACCAAATTTGCCCGTCCCTGATGTACATGATGATATCATGATGGGGTCTTATCTCCAAAGATTTGCTGATCACCAGAAACACTGCCATTTTATCGTGTATCCAAACTTTTAGAAAAAATAATTTTTCATTCATATGTTGGTCCCTCCTGATTGAAATTAATTTTCTTTTGACATGAGCCCCATATAACCCCACTTAAAAAATACCAAACTATGTCTTTACAGCTTATAGATTTTATTACTGCTCACATTTTTGGTTGCCATTTTTGGCCAAATATGGTCTTAGTTTTTGACCTTTTCAATAAGACAAGTACTTCCACCCAGTGGAATGGATTAATTCTCTGTATATAGTTCATTTTCTTCATGCATGTCTGTCCATCACTGACCTTCATGGTAACAGAGAAAAGATGAGTCAGTAAGGGCCATGAACTCAGCTGTTACTCAATCTGCTTCGTACATCTGAAGGCAGAAGGTCCAGAAGGCTATCGTCTACTATCAGTCCACTGACCGTCAGCAGGGGACAGTCCCCGATCTCATGAGGTAAAAACTCCAGACGGTTTCCCTTAATCTCCAAGCGGACAAGCTGGGCCAGATTGGAGACTCTGGAGCTCAGATTTGCTAGGCAGTTGTTTCCAAGAGCCAACGTTTTTAGCCTTTTGCAGGAGAACAGCTCCTCTGGCAGGCTCTCTAAAGAGTTGAAAGCAGCTGAGAAGAACTGCAGACTCTGAAGGATGCCAATCTCTGGAGGAAGGGAGGTGATCTGGTTGTGCGAGACATCCAGGTGCCTGAGTGTAGTGCAGTGGAACATCCGAGAGGGGAGCTTTCTGAGCTTGTTCCAGCTAACGTCAAGTGTTTCCAAGGAGTGAAGCTTGCTGATGTGGTCAGGGATGTAGGTAATTTTGTTGTGCCACAGTCGGAGGGTCACTAGCCGGCGACAGTGCTGTAAGCTCAGGATCTCTTCCACTGTTGTAAGTTTGTTTTCCTTCAGGTCCAGCTCTTGCAGGTTGACCAGGCTGAAGACTGCACTTGGGATGCGCTCCAGTTCGCAGCCCACTAACTCCAAAGAGACAATGTTAGTAAGCTTCTTCAGGCTGCTGAACGCTTGGAGTTTCACACCATCATTGTAGATGCTCAATTTCTGCAGTTGCAATGCAACATCCACGATGCTGGGTGGGATCTTAGCGAGTGTGGAGTGAAGGGTGAGGATCCTTAAAGCTCTGAGTTCCCGTAAGGAGTCCAAAGAGGCACTTTTGGACACCTCATTTGTTAAAGGACCATTCAGCTCTAACTCCTCCAGGCCATGCAGGGTGTACATCCACATGGGCACCTCTTCTAGACTTTCAAATGCCAAACGTAGCATCTTCAAATGTTCCTTGAGGTGGTTTAAGGCAGGCAACTGGAGCTTGGTGGGGCAGTAGATCAGGGATAACTCTTTCAGATGGTCCAGCTTTGCCACACTAGCTGGTATAATGACATTTTTAACTTGCTCCAGTTTAAGCGACTCCAACTCAGGAATCTCAAAGACTGTGTCAGGAAGTCCGGGCAACATTAACAAGTGGAGCTCCAAGCGGTTGCTGGCATTCTTGGCAAGACGGGTACGTAGCTTTTTGGCAGTCCACTCATAGTTGAGGTTGAGCTGATGGAGATGACTTTCACTGACTTCTGACAGAAAAACTGCAAACCTTTTGGAGTACAGAGCGTCATACTGGTCCACGAGGTGCAAGAGGAATGCAAAGTCGTTCTTCACATCCGGTATGTCGTTAATGCCGGTCTCCAGTCTGACTTGATCAAAGGAGTACTCGCTCAGCGGTCTGTGAAAGAGCCAGTAGAGGGTGTATATGCATAGGAGTCCATACACTCCCACAAAGCAGATGTAGCAGTAGGCAAGTTTGGAGAAAAGATGGGCCTTGTTGTGGTTACAGCAGTAGATATCAAACCCAGTCAGCTCAGGAGGAACATAACACCGAACGACTATTTCGATGTTTGGTACAAGCACTGAGGTGTAGATTATGATCAAAAGGAACTTGAGGACTTTAAGTGCAGTCTGAATAACATACATAACACGCAAGATGTCCGCTTCCTCTACATGAGTCCTGAACTTCTTCACTTTCTCAAACAGAGCTTTGGCCTGCTCGCCTTCCTTTTTATCCAAAAGTGAGGGAGCTGACTGGGGTTCTGGAGCTTTCTTTTCTGGATTGGACTTGACAGATGAGGAGCGAAGAAGCCCTGCATTTTCCTCATTGTCACCATGTCGTTCTGTGGCATCTTTCGACATGGTGTTCCTCCTCCAGCTGACCAGTTTTTCTTCCCCTCTCTCTTCAGAAACCTCACTCAGAGCCCTTGTGGTCCAGGGGGAATCAAAGCACTTACCCAAAATGGTAACAAAGAGGTCAATTTTTGAGGACGTCCCAGGAAACTTGAACCAGAAGCTGCTCGCGACCATGAAGATCATGGTGTGGATTACAACAAGGTATGGGAAGAACTTTGCAAACCAGTGGACGAACCTCTCATAGCAGTGGTGGTTTACAAACACATATTGGTGGATGTCCAGATTGTTCTTTCGACCGACTACCTCTGTGATGATAGGGTTTGAAGGTTTGACCAGTGTGTGCTGTGACGTCTCGTTCTCCCTATAGGTTCGGATGTGGCTGCAGTCGATGGCTTGAGGTGTTGGGCTTGTGAAGTGGCTGGGCAAACAGGCAATCTTGTCTTGTGTGAGCTGCAAAGAAGAGAAAACATTTAAATGTTTGTTAAAATACAGCCAAAACTAAGATGAAATCAAGTCTAATTTCCATGGCACCCATAGAAATATACATGTAAGATACAATTTTTGGACTTCTTGACAACCATTGAGTATTGTCAGATAAATTGTATATGTCACTAGGATGGACATAAAATCCCCCTAATTCTTAAGAACTCCTCCTCAAGGTTGGCCTGTGTCACCCCTGCCCTTTGTTTTAATGACTGAGCCTTTTTCTATTGCTGAGTCTCATTTTGTGCTAATGACCTATTACTTTCTGTCACCAACCTAGCTCATTGTATGGATCATATGCTATTAACCTTGATTTAATTCCAGACATTTTCTGGTTATAAACTTGGGATGTACACAAACTAATGGCTTAATGGTTAAATTCTGAAAACAATGTAGCTGGCACGAGATTTACCACTAAATCTTTGTTCAATGGCTCCTACCTTGCTGCCCAAATGCCTTAAACCTGCACATGAACAAAGGATTTTGCATTAATGCTGTGGAACGAAGGTATAGTGTCAGTAGCATCTCATTGGAACAGCACAGTTTAGCAGTATATTGATCTAAAACTTGAGATTCAGTTCTATTGACAGCGAGTGACCCCATTTAGCACAGAAATATGGTCTTTACTCTGAAAAAAAAAAAGGAAGGCTATTGGTACTTTAAAGAGGTCAAGTGTTGCCCTAGGGTATGTTCACATTTATCAATCATCTAGCTTTCATACACAAAGTACCCCTGATTCTGCTGTATTCTTAGTTTGTCCCTATGTGGGCCAAGTCTGCTCTCATTTGTTTACAGGTCTGCTCTGTGGTAATTTGTGAGTTCATCGCAACCCTGTGTCATGTTGTCAATAACTGTATTTATTCTAATGCCTACACTCTGCAATGGACTTGCTTATGTGAGCTAATGAGATTATACTGATGCCAAAACAATGGCGGGACGTCACACTGGTGGGTCTATTGGGGGGGTTGGCAGCTGCTGGCATTGCAAAGAGGGGGAGAGGTAGAGGACGAATGACCCAGACTTTTTGTCTTGTCCATAGAGATACTGAATCATGCAGAGAAGACATGTTTAACATAATAAAGGTATATAAAGCTGAAAAATGATATGACCAAGAATCTACAGATTTACTACAGCTTAAGTATGTTTTTTTCATTCTCATTGTTTAGTATGATATATTTGCAAGACATTTTTTAAAAGTCTATTTATTTCAACTTATAGTGCCATATGCTATAATTTTTGCATATTACAAAGTGCCTACACCCAGATGCTGGGTCTTTTTCAAACTCTGGTTCAGTAAGACTATTTGGATTATGGAGTTCCTCTAGCTTTGTTTTTTGTTTTTTTACTAAACTAACACTCTCTTCCCCATCCACAGAGAATCAACAAGTGAATAAGTAACAGAACTAACACATTTTTTTAACAACAGATTACACATTAATCCCTTTGCTTTCCTTTTGTGCTATTTTAATATGACACAGAAATTATAATAAGGTGCTGAGAGACACATTGAGCAGCAGGTTAGTGATCTGACGCCACAGTAAGTGGGTCAGAAGAGACAAGTCAGTTCAGTGACTTGGTGGGTGATGTTGCCTGACTCAGAGGTAAGTTGCTGTTGGAAAGTGGACAGCAACAATGAAAAATAAAAATGATTGAAATAATTAAGGGCAGCATGGTGGCACAGCAGCTAGTGCACATACCACACAACAAGAAGTTGCTGGTTCGATCCCCATGTTATTCAGGGCCTTTCCTTGTGGAGTTTTCATGTTCTCCCCGTGCATGTGTGGGTTCTCTTTGGCTTCCTCCCACAGACCAAAAGCATGCTTGTTAGGTTGACTGGTGACTCTAAATTGCCCTTAGGTGTGAGCATGAATGTCCGTCTAGGTTATAAGTAGGGATGTACAGTGTTGGACATTTGCAGACATCTGATATTTCTTCCAAAGAAATTCACTGATACTGATACAATAGTTTCTCCAATCATACAGAACACTTCGGGTGAGATCCTACTACAGCTCTGCAGTGACTCTCACCCCCGCAGACCTCTGTTGCTCATGTGCTCTTTTAAATTGAGTGGTCCATTCAAATGGAAACAGTACTCCTTAAAGTGTATTTACTAAATGGCAAGCCAGCATCTACATTTAAGGGTGAATTTCTCATTTTGAGGGGTCAAAGCTGTTACAAAACAGCAATGCCTTTTCGGATTAAAACAGTAAGATACTCACCACCTGTCACTTGCCAAGTATTCTGAAAAACCTCATAGCCAGGGGCAGGGAGTGTTGCCTCTTTCAAATAGTTTTACTCCATGAATATGTTACATCTATCCAAGGGAAGAGAATTATGGTTTACTGACAAGTATGTGGTTTTACTTTGGAAAAAAAAAAAAAAAAGAATAAAAAAAGGAGCATGTGACAGGGGTGGGTGGAGCTGCCCCAGCTTAAAGGAAGTGTAATGGGGCTTTGCTATAGGTCTCCTCTGTACTAGAATTTATCAGTTTTGATTTTAGAAACAGACATGAAACTAGAAGTGCTCCAAGAGCACAAACCTCTGTCAAAACATTTTCAACACTGTCAAGCAAGTGGAAACCTGCCCAATCTTGCCCTGTTAACAAAAAAGCATCCACATCCAGATTTGGATCACCACCACAATATAATCAGCTGTCCCTTGTGCCAGTATCTATCATCCCTGAAAATGTTATCAAAATCCATTGAGAACTTACTGAGTTATTAGCAAAAATGTGTAAAACTATCTTATCTCGTAATGTTTACAAATCCTTAAAAAAATTCCCGGACCTGCATCCCAATTTAGATCACCACCAAAATATTGTCACTTCTTCCTCGTGCCATGGCCAACATTTCCTGAAAATGTCATCAAAATCCATTCATTTATTTTTGAGTTACTCTATTAAAAATACAACAAAAAACAACAAACACCAACAAAAACATAACCTCCTTTGCAGAAGGCAAAACTCACATTGGTTTTACAATTAATGATGACCAAATCATTTTAAAATCTAGACATTTCATAATGAAGAATGAGGAAATACTGTGGACTGCATGCGTAGACTTGTTAACTTGTTTTTTGTTTGATTGCTTTTTTTTCTCTTTTTTTGCATGTTATAAGTGCATAATATTGTGTAACTTTAATATACTTTAGGTGGAGGCTTCAAATAAGCCCTTTGGGCTGTCGACTCTCCCTGCGCCTCATATAATTTGTTATCTTTGACTTTTGTGTATTTCATAATTGTGCAAAATAAATAAATTAAAATAAATAAAATAGAATGTGAATATCATATTTTAAGATAAACAGTATAGCAAACATCCTCTTCTGTGCAGTGGGCTACAAAAAGCACTGTAACACCCTGCTGTCGGACAATCGTCTCTGTAGGCTATTACACAAATAAAAATGTGCCACTTTGAAGAAGAGACTCTGATCTCAAATAAAAAACAATTCTCCTAATTCAACGAAAGGTTTGCGGGGTGGTCCCCTAAGAAGACCCTGACAGAATGCTTGAAATAAAATTAAAAGCAGTAGTGGAAAAATTTAACCAGCTGTATTTAAGACTGCAGAACTTGGACCAGGATGTTAAAGCTTATGTCAAATGAATGCACAAATGTAAAAGTATAACTTAAGTTGATTTAGGTTGTGTTTCTACTTAAAACCATTGAAAGCACATTCTTGGTAATCATGCAACCATACATTAAGCCAATAGTATGGCTGCTACTTTGGCTGTAAAAACTTGTAGGAAACGTTGCATCTGCCATTACATCCATCCATCATCTATTCCTCTTTATCCCTTTTATGGTTTTGGGATGCTCAAGCCTGTCCCAGCTGATATTTGATGAGAGGCAGGATACACCCTGAACCAGTCACCAGCCGATCACAGGGCCAGATTGAGAGACAGAAAACCATTTACGCTTACACTCATACTTCAGGGCAATTTGGAGGCAACAGTTAACCTAATGAACGTGTTTTTGGTCTGTGGAAGGAAACCCGAGTGCCTGAAGAAAACCCAAGCAGGCAAATGGAGACCATGCAAACTCCACACAGCAAGACTCTGGCGGACAGGAGTACAACCAGCAACCCTCTTGCTGTGAAGTAAGCGCACTAACCTGCTGTGCCATCGTGCTGCCCTCTGCCATTACAGTTACCATTCAAGCCATCACCTCCAATGACAGTAAACACCTCTCACCATAATCAAAGAAGCATGTTTGTAGATGCCTCACCTGCAGGGTGCAACCAAAGACTCCGATCATGAGCATGGCAACACATATGTACTCTGAGAAAACATCCCACCACGGCTTCAGGACCCGAAACTTTGAGTTCTGCTCTATGCCGAGGTTTCTGAATTCACCCACGGGGATCATCCTGGCTGCTGCCGCACTCTGCTGAGAGAGAGAGAGGGAGACACTGGGCTAAAATTACACTGAGCCTCCGAGGGGCATCTTGTCAGAGGTTTAAAGTTATATCACACAAAAAGATGCTTATGTTGTGACTCAGAATACACAGAAGTGTTTAGTTTCATGGTGCAGACGCTGACTCGTTTTATATATTTGGCCCCGTGACTAAATGAACTCTCAGGTCCTGGACTGAAGGTGGATCAGAGTGGATAAACTAGTTTGACAACAGTATGACGACACAAGTTATACTCATTCAGGAAGCCACTGAGGTCACATTTATCCACATATTTAAGACTTTTCCGTCTGTAAAAATAAGTTACTTTGTAAAATTGTGTTTCACCTCTTTAATTAACACCACTGCATTAAATAAGACAATTAGCTGAGTAGATTATTTTACACTGCATTGTAAAAAAAAAGTGGCTAAAATAAAGCAGGCAATGAAAAAGACAGAGCAGGTCGATGTGATTGAGTCAGTCTGATAAACTGTCGCTTGTTTTGAGTTTTGTGAAGTCCTGTAAACATCACCTCCTGTAAAGGTGTGTCAAAGCGCACAGACCTGCAGCGTCACACTCTCACAACTTTTCTCCCTTTAAACAAGTTTTATTTTATCACTGAGGTTTCTGAATGAATCTTTGTTTTCACCTGAACACAGGTGAGTTTCACTTACCTGTGTCCGCGCAGGATCTTCTGGTACCCGGAGGGACTCGCGAGCCTCTTCTCATTGTCACTGACGCACACACCGGCGCCAAGTTAGCGAGGAACAGCGCGAAACATCCGGTCACGACTTTCAGAATAAAAGCATTGGTTAAGGTGAGTTAAGCACCCACAAGAGCTAACTTTACTTAAAAAAAACGAGTTTAGTCTAACCTGTAGGGATTATTGCGCGCATTTCACTCTTAATTTTTTTTTATCATTTTGACTGTCTTCATGCATTCACTTTATTTAATCTCATTATTTCTAGCTCTAGTCTAAAAAATTCAGTAGCCTACAAAAACACTAAAACTTTTCAGCGCAAAAAATGTGCCATTGAAACCCAATCAAAGTGCAAACGTATTACATACATTATATTATGTCTGGGTGTCAATCTGGACTTTAATCTTGGAAAAGATCATTTTTACTACTCTTCACAAGATGGCGTTTAATTTATTTATTTTTTGCTTTTTTTTTTTTTTTAGTTCATCTGGGCAGTTTGTCAGTAAATACAAACGGCCAAACCCAATGTGGCAGCCCACTACATCACTATCAGAGAGGCAATTTTTGGATATTTAAGCGTTGCCGTGGTAAGATATATGTACATTTTGTAAAAAAAAAAAGGTGAATTCAAGTAAATAGGGACAGTTCAAGAAAACAGCACAGTATTTCTGCCATGAAAAGCAGATTTAAGTAACTGATGCTGAGACCTTCATTTAGAAACGTACAACCAGTCACATAAGAACATTTTTGTAAATTTACCTGAGATGCTGGGGCCTAGTGCTGGGGCCAGCACCAACCTAAAATGTAACCCTAAAAGTAGGGAATCAGGTAAATTACCTAGGCCATATTTCAAATATTAATTATATATATAAGCATTTTTGATGTTAGAGTGTACTAAAACATTTCTGGTTATACGGTTTAATATTTCAAAATAAGTGCAATCTCTCCATCATGTTTGGTAATTTGGAAAGGTATGTTTAAGGTAATTTGGGTCAGTGTTGAAATACAAATTAAACAGTGTATAACACTATTGTCTTCGTATAACCCAATTAAATTTAGGACCCAAACAACTAGAGATACAGAAATGCAGACTAAAGCCAGATGATACATAAAATACAGCTTTTTTTAATGATTTATGAACAGACTTCAACAATACTGTAATTAGAGACCCTTTAGTTTGGTCAAACTGGTCATCAGTGTTTGTGGTTTGAAAATGACAAACAATTCAGTAAACCCTAAATCCTGGTGTAAAGATAATGGCATTACAAGAAAGTGTAAAACTACACAGAAATACCGGATATCTAATGATCATTATGTCCAACCCAGGGTTTGACATCTCTTCATAAAAGGGCTTTACAGGTCGTCTAAGACACCAGTGAGACGTCAGAGTCTGAACAGTGGACTGTGCATATGTCGAGTTACTGTAGAAAAGTGGGACTCTGTTCCCTGTTTTTCTTGACTTGGTGCGTCTCATGTCCTACGCATTTTTAAGAGTGGGGGTCCAATAATTCTTAAGTCATGGGGGTGTTACCAGTTAAACATACAGATATTTACTGCATGAATTTACATGTGTTCTAATATTCAAGCAACAGTATCCATTTTAACCACATGTAAGGAAACTGTCCAAATAGCCTCTAGATCTACTGAAACTATTTTTGTTTGACCTAAAGTCCTTGCTTTGTTTGACATGATTACAGCTTGATCCTTTTCTAAATCCACAAAATTAGGTGAGTTTCCCTCTTGGATAGTATAATGGCTGTCTTTGTATCTCCTCCAGTTGCTTGGTATATTGAGAAATTTGATTTCAATGATGGAAATAAAGTTGGAGGTCCAATACATGCCACAGTCATTCCGACCTGACTATCTTTGATGAAACAAAAAAGAAAAACATGCTTTTGACATCTGTCATTTATAGAGGAAAAGGTGACACTGACTCCATATTTTACAAGAGGAAAGTCTTTGCTGCAGCCAGAACAGGTTTTGTCCAGTGTATGACAACAACAGCTCCATCCAGTGGTGTGTAACCATGCAGCAGCTGGATGTACCTGAGTCCTATATTTCGTAGATATGTCGAACAGTCTATCTGGTGCTGAGTGACAGGAGCTGCTGTTTTTAAAAAAAAAAAAAAAAAAAGGAAATTTGTGGATGAAACTAAAAGAAAAAAATCACACAGCAGGGGCTTACATTGGCAACCGCGTAAAACAACAAAATACACAACTTCAGTTTTAAAATAAACATATATTTTACTTTACGTTGTGTTATTGTACAGGGTGTTTTTGCTGGAAAAAATGTACAAAGCAGATTTCAAATACTCTAAATCTCATTCCAACAACTAATGGACAAGGAAAAAACAGTCCCTTTCAAAGTGAAGCACATTTTTTAACAAACATCCAAAATTAGCAATAACAGGCATACCTACTTAAGCCACAATGCATGCTAGTTATTCAAAAACACAACACCAGAGTCCGTTTTGATACAAAGCTGATGTCAATTCAGGGAAACGAGAAAACCAAACAGATTGGAACAAATAAATAAAAAAAGTGAGCTCTGAAATTCTGTACAAGACGTCTTAGAATATCAATGTACAAAAACATCACTTAAAAACCTTTGTAGCTTAAATTGCTGTTACAAATACACTTCTTTAAGCAAGTTTTTTGTCATTAGTATACAGAAAACTAATGCACAAACATGGTCACTTGTGTTTCTGAGGTCTGGTGGAAGAGAGTAACCAAAAAAATCACCTGTAGGGGGAGGAAGTCCTGGTTATGTTAGTTTTAGTGTTTTAATAAAACACATTCAGTGAGATTTTGTAAATGCTACAGTATTCCCTTTCCTCTAAATACAATCAAAACCTCTTTCCTCGCTCTCTTGGCACTACACAATTACACAGGAAGTGACTCTCTCAAGTCTTCACAAGACTCAACATCTGGTCTAACACCTTTACCAAAGAATTAAAAACAATAAATAAACCAACCAGCGGAGATAAGTGAAGATCCATTTGTTACTACATGTTACTCTAATTTTCCGCTTTCTTCTGCACAAACACTTCAAATAGACACTTTATGCCTCATGCAAGAACAAATCATTCTGTGTGTACAGATTTGAACTAGAGTAGCTGTAGGAGTGAGTTCATGACGCCAAACAAATGAAAATATAATCAAAACAGCTTTTGTGTTACTGCAGGGTGAGAATGTTGCGAGTAAAAAGGTGCAAGTAACATCCGACAAAGTAGTAACAGCCCACCATTGTATTAAACCACCCAAGTAGAGAGGATCTGCAGCTTTACATGTAATAATCCCACAACAATAAATTGACTTGAAATGTAAGAGCAGAAGCCAACTACAAAGGGAATAAATCATTTACTTCAATTTTCAGCTTTTAAAATTTAGTAACTTGACCTTGACGTGACACATTTTTAATGAAGTGACCCACCTTAGCAATAATCAGAGTGCATGATAATATTAATAGCAAGCTTATGATGACTATAAATATTCAAATCTTCTTCAAGAGAAATACTGCATGGCAGATGGTGTAATTATGAAAGAGAAGTTATAGTTAATGTCTCTTTTTCACCCAGATATGATAATACGTGGAATTACCCGGTCAGATGATACATATAGGGGGCAGTTAATACATGGACCATCCAAGTATCGCCAATGTGTGGGAAACCTTGCAGGGGTGGCCATGGATGCACACTTTGAATTGTTGCACATTCAAAGAATTTGGACCGTTTCAAGGACCAATGTGTAATTTATTTAGTAATTTGCATCTTTTGCTGATATACTGACCAGCTTGCAGGATATGAAACCACACATGAATGATGGTGCACCCTTAAATTACCTCTGCCAAGGAGGTTATGTTTTTGCCAGCGTTTGTTTGTTTACAGGATAACTCCAAAAGTTCTGAATGGTTTTAAAGATGGTGGTGAACCGAATCCAGATGCAGATTCAGGAATATTTATCAATTATTTCTTAAAATTGCGAGAGAGAGCACATAGTGTCAGAAATGCCTTGCTGGAGGGTTGTGCTCTCGGAGTACTTGAATCCATCCTTCCATTATCTACACCACTTAATCCCTTCAGGGTCTCGGGAGGCTGGAGCCTGTCCCAGCTGACATTGGGCGAGATGTAGGGAACACGCTGAACAGGTCACCAGCTGATCACAGGGCCACACAGAGAGACAGACAACCAGTTGCACTCACACCTAATAGCAATTTAGAGTCATCAACTGACCTAGCGAGCATGTCTGTGGGAAGAAACCGGAGTGCCCAGAGAAAAATCAAGCACGCACGTGGGGACCATGATCACTCCTCACAGAAAGACCCTGGTTGACAAGGGAAGTGGAACCACCAGTCTTCTTGCTGTGAGGTACACGCACTAACTTGCTGTGCTGCCATGCCGTCCTCAGAGCACTTCTGGTTGAATATTACTGTACATGCGGAGTGGACACAATGCAAAAAACTGAGGACTGTGACCTTCTTGCTGTTGTGTAATTTCTTGACAAGTTGGACTTCTGAACAAAGCAAGACTCTACAGTCTTTAGTTGAATTTAATTTTTATGGCAGGTCTTGATCAAGGAAAAGTAACAGTACACAAAATCCAGAGCTGTGTGAAGACAGTACTGACAATCCAGGGCACAGGATTTATACTTTCAAACCTCCTATATTCAATTCAATTATGCTGTTCTTAGCTGAAAACTCACTGTTTTACAATATGTCCTGTACAGTTTATATTTTAACTAAGACTCTGCAGCACAGTGTAGGTGCTGTGGCTGGTGAGCCCAGTCTGATAAGACCCTATCTTATGGTGTGTCCTTAGCCTCCATAGTGAGCAGAGATCTGAGGCTGTAGCATCTAATGATGCTTAGAAGAGGGAGACAACTTCAACACAGTCGAATAGGAAAATTCTCTGACACACTCACAAAGACAACAAATTCCTGCACATGTAATATCTATTATTTATGAGCAGGATATTATGTTGTATGTCTATAGTAAATAACTGCTCCTACTTTATGTAAAACCCTCTCATTGGTGGGATTATTGCATTAAAAACTGAAGATTCTTCTCACTTTTGTGGGTTTTTTATTGGTGTGTGTTACAGTGGTCTTAAAGAGGTTTTTTAATTTTTTTTTAATATCCTGAAAATGCAATATGCTTTTGTTAAAGGTTGCTTTTAAACATCATCAAATCTGTGGAGCTAGCAGCATTTGTTAAAAAGAAGTTTCTACCTATGTTCTTGTACGAGGCCAAACATCATATTTAAGCTTCATCTCATGGCTGTCTGGGTTTCAGAGTTTCTTTTCAGCACACAGTGACTGTCTGTTCTGCTCTTCAGGTTAATATACTGCTGACGGTAATGCCTAGAGGCATTGTAATGGCACTTTGAAGACAAACGCAAATTAATTTGTGTTTTTTGTCCCTCAGTTGCTATGAAAGTAAAAAGAGCCCTTCATGACTCTTTAGGCCAATAACTGACCTCCTTGATTTCTTTAGTCTGCAGCCCTTTCCTCCTGTGGCTACAACCTGCGAGAGGATTCTCCAGCTGAGGACTTCAATTTCACAGACTGAGGTCTTAAAATTTAGGAGAACATGTCTTACTGGATTCAAGTTAGATGCACATTCTGTCTAGAAACCCAGACTTTAGATTCTGGTGTCACATACATTTTGAAAGCCTGATGTTGATGCTTACATTATTCTGTTGATTTTGTGTCTAACTTGGTATTAAATTTGCATGAAGTGTGATCTCTAAAATCAGCTGAGGCAGTATGTGTGGTATCAGATCACCTCTGTCTCTGATCATGTTGTGTTTCTTTTTCATTTTGATTTGGAAAGACAGCTTGGCATTCTGCGTGCTTGTCTGTGTGTTTTTTAGGGGCTGATGACCAGCCTCATGAGCCTTTACCGAAGGACCCGCTGTGTCGCTGATTGTGGTGCGAGCTGAAACTGGAGTTTGTTGACGGATAGGCTGGGGAGGCTGCTCTGTTCTCCCTCTCAGAGGACTGACATGGTGGCACTTCTTTCTGGC
Source organism: Cetoscarus ocellatus (assembly GCA_037902135.1). Taxonomy (NCBI): domain Eukaryota; kingdom Metazoa; phylum Chordata; class Actinopteri; order Labriformes; family Labridae; genus Cetoscarus; species Cetoscarus ocellatus. Next base: position 145,519 of record JBAMNC010000868.1, read on the forward strand.
ACGGCTCCATGGTAACGGCCACGCCCACGCCGCTCCGTCCTGAGGTCATGTGTGTAACTTCAGACCAGGTGTCCTTCTCTGGGTCATAGCACTCCACACTGTCTAGGAAAGTGTTTCCATCATAACCCCCTGCAAACAGGACAATGGCATTTAGTATGGATTATCCACACAGTGTCAGTTTAAGCAGGTAAAAGCTTCAAAAGTTATTGACTGGTGTCAGCAGGTATCAATGACCTCTGTTGGTATTTACTGCCATACATATCAGCTATAGATATCACATATATCTACTATGACATCGGCAGAATTTCCACAATACCCCACTCTATCATCACTGAATTTCTACGTTTAAATAATTACCACCTGTATGTGAGCTAGATAACTCAGAAAGTGCTCCACAGATTGTGATGAATTTTTCAGAAAATGTTGTTCATGGCGCAAGTGAGAGGAGCTAAGATTTTGGTGATCTGAATACAGATGTTGATCCAGTAATTCATTAAAGGATATGCGTACATTGCAAGATAAGGCAGTATTCCACGTTTTTGCATAAAGGTTCTCAATGGATTATGAGGCAGTTTTCAGGGAATGTTGGTCATGGAACAAGGGTGAAGTGATTAGATTTTGCGGTGATCCAAATCCAGATGTGGACCAGGGAACTTTTCAAGGATTTGTTAACGCTGTGCAATGGGGCAGTTTTCCATGTTTTCGATGATAACTCAACTAAGAATGTCAGATATGCCTTGGCGGACGTTTGTGCTCTCAGAGCACTTCTAGTTTATAAAAGAATCAAATGTTGTTCTTCTTATTTTACATATGTTTTTGACACAAATAGACTGTCCCAATGAGAAGGACAGGACAGTTCTAGTATGGAGATGCTTTATGGTCTTTGTAAAAAAATGTGTGTATATTTGTATTGTTATCAGGGAAAATGAGTTTGGAGTAATGAGCATATCACATATTGGCAAAATCTAATCTAGTGCATCTCTAGCATTAAGTAAGGGGAAAATACCTATACTACTTTGTGAAAATCATGATGAAGACAGCATAAAGATCTGCCTAACAAAATATGAAAATAGCCCAGTCTGTTTTACTTTATTTTTTCTTTTCAACAGGAGTTAAGCACAAACGTTCCCATGAAAAACAGCCACAAAGTATAAATTTTTTTAGTGGTTCATGACACCCAAAAGTGCTTTGACTTCTCTCTTCACTCTCACTGCCATCTGAATTGATGATGTAGGTGTCAGCTGGTGGTTGCCCTTGATGAAAATTAGAGGTTTTACTTTAGTTGCATAATCCCACAAACTTAGTTCTGTAAACTTGTACTTATTTCTCAAACTTGGAAATGTATAAAACTCAACATATTAAGCACTGCATTTGATAAAGCCTTTGAACCACTCTACCCGTGTTTTTTATTGTTTATACCTCCATAATAAATATCTGTACAACAATACAAAACAAGATTGATCGATTGATTGAACACTCACCCTGTTTGGTGTTTTAGCACAAACTGCAACTCTGGCTTAGACGAAAGTATAGTTTAGTGCATAAGACAAGTGATAATGTTGAATAAAACTATGAAAAAAGTGTATAAATACAGTAATATCACTATGGTATAACTACATATTAAATCAAAAGAGGGATCAAGTTGTTCTGTGTGATCTGTATGGCAGTCCTGGAGCTCTGGCATTTAGAAGAACCTCAAAATGAAGAAAATAGAGTGCTGCACATTGCTGAGATGCGTTGAGATGCACTGTGTCTAAAAATGCACCATTAGGTTAATGACTTGCTGAGGAGTCATTTGTTTGGCTAACTGATCGGGATCTATTAGATTTTTGATCCTCTAATGGCTGGTAAATAGCTGTGTTTGACATCATGCGCATTCCTGTGAATCATGGCGAGATTTAGTAAAATTAAGCCACCTTAACACATTTTTGTCAGGTTTGAGAATCTAAAAGTGCAAATTTTCCTTATTGTTTAATTTCCAGCAAACGTAAAGCATTGTTGTTTTAGTTGCAAAATATTTCAAAAAAGGTGTTCTTCTAGATGTGTGAGTGAAGTGAATTAGACAGACCTCCTTTTTTTAAAAAAATATCCAAACTGCATTTTTAACCAGGAAATAAAAATAAAAACAAATATTTAGAACAATTCTGCCCTTGCACATATCTTTCATAGGGAGTAGGTACTTTCATAAGACTTGAATAATGAATCAAGTATGTGACTATTTGAAAATAAAAAAAAAACTGAAAGCAAACACAAAGAAAGTACGTTGATTGTCATCATAAACAACATTTGGTGCTTGGACTGTTATCAGATTTGTTCCAGTACGAGCACTCACCCAGCACATAGATGCGTCCATGTAATGCAGTGACTCCCAAAGCACTGCGTCTGTGCCTCATGGAGGCAGCAGAGCTCCACGTGTCAGTCTCCACATCATAGCACTCCACTGTGTTCAGCTGGTTGGTCCCATCGTACCCGCCCATCACAAAGATGTGGTTTCCCAGGGAGCACACGCCTACAAAGGATCAACTGTTAGTTTATTCAACACTTAGATTAGTTTAACATGGGCAAAGAGCAGATAAACATGCATATATGAATACACAAATACAGCTACTGAATCACTGCACTGCTTTATTTGTGAAACAAACATTAATGTCACCTCTAAAAAATACCCTTGCTGAATTTTAATATTTGCCAATAAACTTGAGTAATAGCTTTGTTAAGCTGCCCTCGGTGCAAAATGGGCTTTGTTCCAACTGTGTTGGTAACAAACATAACAAAATAGTCAAAAATTACTGTCTTATTATTGAGCTACAGCTTAGCAACAACAGATTTTATGTCCTTCTGGTTGATAATTGTGAGCTTGGTCACAAAAGTTGATTGACTGCTTTGTGATGTTTCTCTGGGTACATTATAAGATGGTTATTTAATCATTACATTACAGTTATTTAGCATAAACCTGTCATTCAATTCCTGCACCTAAAATTTTAGATTTTTATTTTAAAGAAAAAAAAGGTTTCCCCTTCTTCCTCACCAGCTCCAGAGCGCACAGTGTTCATAGGGGCCATGGTCTTCCACTCGTCCCTCTCTGGATTATAGCACTCACAGGAGCTGAGCCGGTTGGCCCCGTCAAACCCCCCCACAGCATACAGCAGGCGGTTGATGACAGCAACACCCACCCCTATACGTCTGGTCAACATGGGTGCTACCAGCTGCCACTGGTCCCTTTCTGGATCATACCTGCAGAGAAGAGACAACATATAACAGATTTCGTTTCATTTTTTGATCTCAAAATCAATTTTACTCATTTATCATTAAAACAGTCAACACTCAACTTTTATTTAAACTGTGATAGATTGCTCTCAGTCATGTGATCCTTGTGACAGGCCCAAGGGGCAGGAGGTCAAATACACCAATTGGGAATAAATGATGACAGAGGAAAGTGATCCATAACAATTCTTCCTGCTCACAGGAGTTCATCAGAAAAGTTTAGATACACTAGGGCAGTATCAGAGGAGTAATATTAGTTAGAGGAGGGTATGCAGACTAAGAGAGGGTCAGGAGTACTGTGAGTGTGTGTCTCTACATTTGTGTGTACGGAGAGACTGCACCACGTCCTGCTCTCTGCACGCAACCCAAGTCATATTGCACCATGAACTGACACATATCTCCTGTCCTCAGTCCTTATTACAACTGGACCTCCTACCAGTTACCTGCAAAAAATGTCAGCAAGTAGAACAACTTCACAGCTTGATAAATTTTGGACACACTCTACATTCCACTTCTAGTACAAATGCAGTGTGTGAACTCCATGCCTTACAGTGATCTTAAAAGTCAGACAACAATTCAACTTTTGCTATGCTAAGCATTTCTGCTGTCTGGATCCTGAGCTAAAGCTGACCCAAGAGGGTGTGAAAGATGGGCAGAATCATTAATCCAGCGTGGGTCCAATAGAAGAGAGTACATGAAAGTGTTAACTGATCTTGGAATTTATTATCCTGTTGTGTTAGTCAGGTATTAGTATGTTTTCTTAGAACTAAAATGCTGACTAAGCATGTATTTAACTGGGCAGTTGTAATCAGACTGACACAATAATTTGTCTTTTATCAATTTCATCACTTGCTGTACCGAAAATCTCAAATAAGTACAAGAAGTTGTAAATAAAAGAACCTCTCCCCTTCCTAATCAGTGACATTTTTGTTATTGTTTACTTTATGATTTTTTTGTTCTAGCTTTATTCTAGATTACTCTTGTTCTAGCATCTGAGTGTTTCTCTGAACAATCACATTTTTTGTCCTGAGTCTTTAACAGCCGCATTCAGAGCAGTCAGGTATGTTCCCTTTTTTATAGAGTCTGGTTAACATTTGCCTTTTGATTGTGCTTTCTATGTGCGTCATTTCAGGAGCAAAGTCAGAATTTTGGTAAATCTTCAAACTTAAATTATGACCATTTACATAATTTACCATTTTGCAGATGGCCTGTCAGGTCAAAGATTGTACAGAAAGACCCGGTCTAATTTTGACTCCAACCCACCACAGTAGGACAAAGACATTTGGTGGGACTTGTTGAAAGACTATTTGTACTCCATATACAGTATGTTTTTGTAAAGATTTACATTTTTGCTGATTAACTCTCAGGGCCTGTCCTATAGATGCTTTGCAAACAAATTAAACATTTTCTAGTACTGAATCACAGACCTAGTGATGTGTTTGTTAACTCAGTTTTCTTTTATATTTACTGATTAAGAAGGCTGTGGAATGAAAAGCTTAAGAGTTTAAACAGAAAACAATGCCCACCCGATTCACTGCTTAGTTTTATTACACAAAAAGGCTAAAGCTTCCTTGTTGAAAGCTATATTGTACCAAAAATATATTCAGGGAAGTGGAACAAATTTTAATTTCCAGGAAGTACCTGATTCCTGCTTTTGTGGTATTTATTGACCAAATAAAGTAAACAGTCCAGAACCTAAGTCATGACTTTAAATGGCCTTAGCTGAACTTCAGTCACACATTCCACTGATTAGTCATGAATAAAGATACTTCCCAGCAACACGGAAAGTTAGGGTCAATAAATCCAATTCACTGATCTTATAAATACAGCCAACATGCAACAATACAGCCCTAACAAGCGTGTATGATTGATAAGTGAGCTTCAGTCTTGTTTATATTAAAATCTGCATTTATCAGTTTGGACATGTGTGGAGGATAAGCTCAGATCTCATACCTGGTCTTAGCTTGAGGATGCATGTTTTCATTCAGTGAGGAATGCAATAAAGCATGGTGAATCTGAATCACAGTATTTTTAGAAAACATTCAAACTTCCTCACAGACTTAAATACTAAAAAGTTACAACAGAAAGTGTTAACTTAAAAAAAAAAATCTTTCATGAAAAAATAATGGAGGGAACAGGAGATTCCCTCATTGTTCCATCTCCAGAGGTGGTAGCAGAGGCTCAATATTGCCTTTGTGTGTATTTGGGAGCATGTGCCGTGTTTCGCGCATCCAAGCCGTGTTGCAGCGTGGATTGGCCCAGATGTTACGACCCTGCAAAAATGTGAATATCTTGTGCATATATATAGGTGTTAATATAACAGGGCCTTGTTGCTGAGCTTTTTCGTAAAGGCAATGTGAACTGTCCGAGAGCCACGTGGGCCCAGTCTACTCTGATTGGCTTACAGGTTAGCTTTGTAATTATTGGTCAGTTCAGTGCTGCTCTGTGCCATATTGTCAACTCTTAATTTTTCCTAACATCTACGCTCTTCAGTGAGTTAGCTACAGTCAATGGGATGCAACTGACAACAAAACTATGGTAGGATATCACACTAGAAGGTTCATTCTGGGAGGCCGGGCGGATGAGTTGTTTTAGGCAGCTGCTGGTGCCATAAATATAGGGAGAAGGAGAGGTCCTGATACCACAGACCTTTTGTCTTTTTCACAGTAGTGGTCTATCATGTCGTGGGACATGTTAAGCACAATAAAAGACATACTGAACTAAAAAAATAATATGAGCTTTTTAAAATGTAATTCTTTCTTGACTGAAACCAACTCTCAGTGCCCTTGTAGGGATGTGTTGTATCTTTGACTTTAAGGCTGTCAAACAACAAACTTTGATGCTTTTAATTTTCTGGTGGTGTCAACCTCCAACTAAGACATTGTATTTGCTGTGTTATGTACTTCTTTATTGTGGAACTTTGGGGAGAGGCCAGCCCCCTAACCATGAATGGACAAATACACCTGAGGTCTACCTGGTGCTTGAAAAATGAACAGTGTCAACAAAAAGTCAGGCTGCTGTAACACTACATATTAGCAGAATGGATTGTCTTCAAGAGAACAGCTCTGGACTCAAGACCTTCTTCTTAAAACTCATTTTTGCTTACCTTTCAACACTGTTGTGATGGATGCATCCATGTGATCCACCAACAGCGTAAATCATGCCATCAATGACACCCACTCCAATTCTGTTCCTGGGAACGCTCATGGGTGCACACGGCAGCCAGCAGTTGTTCATAGGATTGTAGCAGTCCAAAGCGTTTGAGTCCATGTTGCCATCAGGGGCGTTGTTTCTCCCTCCGACAGCGTAGAAGAGCCCACTGATCACACAGGCTGCCAGGCCGCTGCGGGGAACCTGCAGGTCAGCCAGCCTCAGCCAGGCTCCTGTGCATGGGTTATATGCCTCCAGGTAGCTGAGAGACTGACGGAAATAACCCCCTGCTGTGTAGATGAGCTGTGGCACCTTGGGTGTTCGGCAGGAGATGACTTTGGTGGGTTTGTGGAGGGTGAGGTCCTGGAAGATTTGGGCTAGGTAGTCTTTACACTGAGGGTCCCAGTCCAGAGACTGGAGCTGGGCCTGCAGGAAGTTGGGTGTGAGGGAATGGCAGCGGACAGCCTGGAGTAAGGCCTGGACATACGGCCGCCGGTTCTCCCGGTCATAGCGCACCCAGGCCACACACGCCTGGAAGACCTCAGACTCACAGCGCACATTGAGCTCATCGCGGCTGATGAGAGTGACGAGCTGGCAGTGAGACAAGTTGAAGAACTCTTCCTGAGTCGCTACCTACAGACAGAGGTGAAGAGGAAAAACCTTTTTTAAATTGATGTGCCTAGCTTTAAACGATTAATGTTACTAAATGACTACAAACTCAAGTGCTTAAAATCAAAGAAATTGTATCAAATTATTTTATTTTAAGTAGCAGGCTTGTTTCAAGACTTTACATGTTTCAGTCTTCAATAACAAAGCAGAAAATCCTCATAAGACTGATGATGGAGAAAGCAAATTTTATACAGGGTTTTTTTTTAATAGGGAATAGTTACAGAGGTATTTAATGACTGTGTGGACAAAGTTCAATTAACTGCAAAGTCATGAAGAGATAAAAAGTCTGCCTTTGTGGGTCAAAGTCAATGTCAGCATATTAAGGAGATTATGCAGGCACAGAGAAAATTTTTAACTAAATACAAAAAGATCAACCCAGGAAATCTCACATCCTCAAACCATCTAAAAACATATTAAAAGGCATTAATAATGCAGAAAAAAGCAGCATTATTTTTTAACTTGAGAACTAAAAAAACATATCGAGAGCAAATTAACAAAATAATAAACAAGCAAACCTTTTTAACTGAATTTACCACCTATGTGAACGATAAGGCTCATTTTGATACTATGACTCATCAGTGACTCAGCGATGGCAAATCTCTTCTTTTTTTTTTTCTTATCAAGGTTTAATGTAATTGAGGGACACTAAATTTATCTTAGTGCTGGATGGTGCTGTTATCTTGTACAGTCAGGAATGCTCCCAGCAGGGGTAAACTCTCATCATGGCTCATGACTCACATTCTTGACAGTCATCTGAAAAGTGCATAGGCCTGTTGCTCACAAGTCTGAAGCGGAAAAATCAGAAACCACAATGGAAAAAGTGAAACAGTATTTACTTTAAGCATGAAACACTTCTGAAACAACTTCCCAGGTACAATTTTTATTTCCTTGTTATAAAAGAAAGGCTCAAAGTCCCCTAGTGTTACAAGCATTGCAGATCAAGTTATAAAATCTAGAAAACTTGATCATTATTCTGGTAATTTTACATCACTTTAGTTTACAAGAACCTTATCTTCAGGGTGTCAAACTTTCCAGTGAGGGCCTAGGCAGAAAAATACAAGGATGACTCTGCCACTTTGATCAGCCTTACCTCAAGCGTGTTAAGGTTAAGGATTCTAGGATGGTAAATCAGATATTAGAGGCTCTTTGTCAGAACAAGTTTTCACTGGATTCCCGTTTGTTAAGATAAGAACAGTGCCAGACATAGCTGTGAAAGGAAACCCCGATGGACTATCTCCACACTCAAAGTCCATCACAGTGTTGGTGCTTGAAGATGATTTATGCATGATAATTTGTACACCTACTACGTGGATGTGCAGCACATAGTGCAGAAAATGTTGAAGATTTGTGCTATTTGCTGCTGTAATTTCTCCATTCAGAACTTGCTTTATGTTATATTGTGGGCCATTTTTATTTTGTCAATTAAAATTTGCTGGTGGCCAATTAAAAAGTAGATCTTGAGCTGAAATTTCTCCACAGGTCCTAGTTTAGACACCCTTGCTTTAGTCACTAAAACTTTTAAATATGGGCATACCATCCCCTTTAAAGCAAATATAATTACTTTTAACCAAGTAGAATAAATGTCCCATGATGACATCAACCAACAAGGAAGAACCACTACGGGTACATAGAATTACTAAAATCAATAGATGACCATCACCACTAAAGGAAAAAAAGAGACCAAGAGATAACAAATTACATATGCATATTGAGAGAAAACTTTTTTCATGCTTATGAAGGCATCCTTAGTCAATGTGCCAACTAAAGCTTAAGACCACTGACAACTAAAAATGAGGCTTTTATAGATTTTTTTATTAACTTAAACTTCAAAAATCAAATTTAAGTCCCACCTGGCTGAAGTTCATGTAGATGTACTCGCGGGCTTTCTGGTGCAACTCTGTACAGCCAATCTGCTCAGCGAAGTTGGCGATGCCGATGGCGTTGCTGGGGTCGAGCTGCTGGACAAGAAAGTCGCAGCACGCTTTGACCACGCTGTCTATTTGGTACATGACTGCACCGTTCATCACATGAATCACACACTTCTCCCCGACAGAGATGCTGGCTGTGTATGCGAACTCTATCAGTCTGTCCATGACCTAAAATAGTAAAAGGGGAGAAGACAGATAAAGGGTGAAGGAGGAAGAAGGGAAAGGGGGTCACAAGACAGAAAAATGCATGTTAGAAAAGTTCATGAAAGAAGATGCCAGTGTGGCCAAGAGGTTATTTCCAAAATGCATAAGTGCAGAGACTGCTGGGGATTAAATCCAGCTCCCTTCACACATCATTCCAAACACATTAGTAAAATCCAGTTTCAGACTTCTCCAAGACCTGAACTGAGAAAAAAATGTTGCCAACTTGTTCACCACAGAACAACCATAATCAACACAGGTGCAAAATTCTCAACTTCTTTCTACAAAAACATCAAAGAGAAGGAAGTTCAAATTTCTCTACAATTGCTTGCTGTCATCTTTTTGCTGATGTCCCTCAAGCAGTCCTAAACGACAACCTTTCTTTGCATAGTTAAAAGCAAATCTTCTTCTTCTCTTAAATTAAATTTCAAAAATCTCGATCACACTGCAGGCTCCTCTCAGTTGAGCAACCCGGACTCTCCCTGCACAAACTGAGGGCCAGGGCTGACATGAAAGTGCACGCACTGCAGAAAATGTCATTAATGGAGCAAGCCGATAAACAAAAAATAAAACAACAGATACAGAGCATACTAGATTAAGTAATTTTGACCAGGACAACTTGTGTCCAAGTATCATTTAAAACTTGAGGAGGTTTTTACACCCACAGCTCATTTGTTTTGTTCTGATTCAGATGACAGCAAACATACAGTTGCTCTTTTCTGTTGGATGGTTTAATTTTCACACTGCAGTATTGTAAAACTGGCCAGATCACACACAGAGGCGGGCTGTCCTTATGCCAGTACATCACACACAGTCGCCTTCTTCTACCTCTACAAAAGTACATGATGCCATGACTACTGGCTAGGGATGGACATTCATGAGATTTTAATGATACCAATGCCAATGTTGATTCTGCTTATTGTGCCCATTCTTTATTGATTCCTATGGATTTTCTGAACAAAAGGTACAATTAAGTAATAAAAAAAATCATTCTTATATTCATTTTGATGGGGTCTAAGATTTAAGTAAACTCAACACCAGTGTTAATTTGGCAGCACTTTTTAATTTAGTTTTCGTTTTAGTCTTTTGCATAAACTATCTTTTAGTTTTAGTCATAATTTAGTCATCTAAATTTTAGTCTAGTTTTAGTCGATGAAATTTCAAAACATTTTAGTCAACGAAATCTACTGTAAATTCAGTGGACTAAAATATGAAGTGTAAAGTGTATGGCATTTTTTAATGTTTCCTTGAATTTCTGAAGTCATGTTTTACACTTGGATCCTGCCATCACGAAGCCAAGGCAGTTGTGACTGGATGTCCCTCTTAACTCATCCAACCTTTCAACACAACAAAAGTAGCTATGACTGCATATATTCCTAAATTGTCCCTACTTTCTACATGATGAAATTAGGTCTGATTAGATTTAGTCTCTGTCAGACATTTTAGTCTAGCTTTTATCTGTTGATGAAAATGTCAGTTAATTTAGTTTTAGTTATTGTCCATGTGCACTTAGGTATAGTCTAGTTTTCGTCAGGGGAAAAGAGGTTGTTGACGAAAACTATGACGAAAATAATTAGTCGACAAAATTAACACTGCTCAACATCTATCAGACATGTGACTCACCCTGGGATGGATCCCCTCAATGGGCACCAGCTCCATGCCACACTCTTTCAGGCCGTTGGTGAACATGGCCCTGAACACCGGGGACGAAGATGCCAGCACCACCTTGTGAGCTACAAAGTCCACCGCCTCCAAGTCTTTGTAGCGCACACGCAGCGTGACGTCACACAGCTGGCGCTCCAGACGCAGCTCGTTCATGATGGCGAAGGCGGCTGATGTGTGGCTCTCTAACGTGTAGCTGAAGACACGGTGGCCGTTGCGCGTGGATGGAGTCACCAGCGCTTTGCATTCTGTCAAGCACTCTGTCATTTCCTTCCTGTTCTCCTCCTTTTGTCTCTCCTTCTCAAGAATAACGGGCAGCCAAACGGGGCATCCTTGCATCAGGCGCAGGCATAGGTTAAATTGGGAGAAATGTTTTTTGTTTGTGTGGTTTGAGGTCACTTTTATGTGGTCATGAGGATTCCCTTGTTCTGTTCAGTGCTTTAGTCCAGCCATGCTGTCCATCATGGCATCCTAGAGACGCTGACTTGAGCTGGCTTTTTCTGCCAGTTTCAAATTTACATTTTTAAGTTCCAACATGATCAAAATGTCTGGATTTTAGCTTTGTCAAAGGTTGAACTTTGGATAACAGAGTATGAGTAAAAAAGTCCAGAGGATTTTTACAAACTTAATAACAAAAGCAAGAGTAAAGGCGGCTTTTTCACAATGTTTGTGCTTTCAACAAGAGTGTGTTTTTCTTTCCACTCTTGAGGGAACACTCAGTTCTAACAAATTTAACGATCTCCTGTCTAAGGAATTACCTTTTCTGATTTTCTTGATTTCCAAACGGCAGAAATGTTTTCCATGCAGCATTTCTTTATGCATCCACAAAGTGAAAACACTTTTAAGGATTGGTCAAAACATTTGCCAGATTCACCCCTGCTGTTTTTGAGAGGCACAGTCAGATTTTTTTGACAGAGCGGTAAAATGATTGCTGACTCTGAAAGCGAGCAAAAACACAAACAAAACAGGGTCAAGTGCCAAAAGTGTCAAATGTGAGACATGGCGCTTCAAGGAATGAGGAGGGGTGGTAGTAGATGGTGGGGGGTTGCTTTCCTCAGAGAAGCCTCCCTCGAGGTTGCCTGGATATGGAATTTGTTTGCACCAGGGTGTTTACCAGGAGGCTCTCGGCACAGCTGACCACTGAGGAGGAAACAAAGATAGGGAAACAGTTTATATGCATATTTACCAGTCAAACAAATTATGACATAAAGTTTATAAACCCTGTAGACAAAAACCCTGTCACCAGTTCCCCATCTTCACACTTACACAACAAACTCTTATCTGCACAACGATATGCTGTGTTCCCTGTCAGCATGCCGTACACACCCAGAGAGCACTCTTCCTGCTGCAGGTCACTAGGTCAAGGCTTTTTACATCTCATGATGAGTGTTACTTTTGGTTACAGGTGCCCCTCCCCGACATAAAAAAGGCTTAACAAACAAGATACTGAAATATGACAGCACAAAAGGACAGTCGTTGGCAAATGCAATCAAGGGTGGAAAAATTACTGAAGACATCATCTCTGTTTTGAAGTAACTTCAGTCTGGTTTGAAACAGGCTGGCCAGCATGACTGAGTGATTTTACTGTGTTTTGTTACTAGTCCTGAAGAGGTCTGGTACAGTCTGTGCTGCAAAAGAACAGTACTGAATTTTTTTCTGACAAAGTCCTGATGTACATATTTTAAGGAAAAAAGGCCAAAACTTTACTTGCTTCAAGAGTTCTCCTGAAGTTACCTCAAAGCAGGAGATATTTTACTACTTTTTACTTAACTTACTTATTTTTCCTTCATAAGGAAGTTGATATTGCTTAAAGATTCTTCATGTTTGCAACCTGCCTACATACTTTTTCTTTTCGATTTTGAATTTCATTTATTTATTTAAATTTTATGCTCCTCTCTATTTTGATGTCTTGGTTGATATTCCTGCTATACTGTGTATACAAGCAACTGAAACAACCGGGTTTCCCCTTGGGGATTAAAAAAGTATTTCTGATTCTGATAAAATAAGCAATATCAAATTTTCTAGATATACTGATACAAACTATAGGGTAGGCCACTATGTCTAGTTTTTTCCAGTAAAGCTGTATTAGTTGATGCTGATTAGAGGAAAAGGAGATGTCCAGCCTAACGCCAGGCTCAGTAAAAAGATTGTTTAGAGTAAGAATTACAAACACTCTTTTTGAACACAAGAAAATCTATTTGAAATGGTTTGTCTAAATGGGAGTTATCCTCCGATTCATCATTTTCTCTGATTATAATGACAAAGCCAGATGTTATGCAGGCTGATAATCACCTGATCACCAATGAGATCAGTCAATACTAGTTACTGTTTTATGATTTGTCATATAGCTGATTAAGGTTTGCTCAACAGATAAATATGGGAAGTTTTTAAGGAGATATACAACAAGTATCCTACAGTAAGGATGAAGGAAAAAAACAATTTAATGATTTATTAATTGTATGCAAGAGTGCCATGAACAGGGAAACGTTGGTACAAACTTTATGACCCATGATCAACAGGGGCCCTTAAAATAAATAAAATATGAGTAACTTTTAAAAATAAAGTATGAAATCATCATCATAATCACACCGTGATGGTAAAGCACCTGATTGTTTGTCTTTTTGTTTTTACTGCAGAAGAGATTTTTTAAATACCTGTTAGATCTGTAAAAGTGTCCCCAAAGCCAGTGAAGGATTCACATTTCAGTTTAATTGGAGTGAAACACAACCATTTTTATGCTTATTTTTCAAGTTTGAGCTATTCTTATACTTTCTAGGAAAAAAATAGCTGTTACAAATCAACATGTCATAAAGGTGTTCTGGTAAAATGATCTCAACAGAGAGCCGAGAGTGAAAATGATATGGGTGACCCAGGCCACTTGCATCAAGGAGATAAGTCTCGGCACAACTTCTGACTACTGGCACCCCATAAAGTGGTCTTTTCACACAAATTTCTAGTTTAATAAACTTAAAATGCGTCTATCCTACTGGAGTAATATTAAAGCAACTTTGCTGGGGCGATCTGGGCTGTGTTGGTGGGGCCCATGTCTTTCTCATGGGTCCCACAATTTCTGGCGGCACCCCTGATTGAATGCATCTTTTTGTCATCTTTTTATTAATTACCCCAGTTCTGAACACACACACACACACACACACACCCACACACACACACAATATATATATACACAGTGCCCAGCATAAATGAGTACACCCCCTATTAAAAGTAATGTATTAATCAATATCTAAACGAACAAAAGAACAATTTCCAAAATTTTGACAAAGCTGAGTTTAATATAACATTTTTTAACCATAAGATGAAAATAAGAGTAATATGACAACTAAAATTTAGCTTTGCTCCCATCCCTTTGATTGAGGTGTACTCATTTTTGCGTCCTGATCTTAAATTGAGAAAAATATTTTTTTTGTGTGCAACTTAAAAATCTTGTTTGAAATCAATGTCTCACATTCGGGCAAGTATTTTGTGGTATAGTATGCTATAGAAAATGTTGATTTTGAAAGGAAACTAAAGGTTTTCTGACAAATCTGAAGGGGTGTACTCATTTATGCTGAGCACTGTATAAATCAGCTGTAATATCAGCAGAATATACCATTATGCCATCACCTTATTTTTACTAAATGTCTAAATTTAAAAATCAAGAGTATTATAGATTAGACAATTACATATTTTTTCTTGTTTCACATCTGTTTTAACATTAACTGTCGAAATGAAAGGAACAGGTCAATTTTAGTCAAGAAGAGACGTTAAATATAGGTATCTTTGGTAATGGCATTACTGAGTTTAAAAATGCCAGTATATTGGTTAATTTTTACGAGCTAACATAAACTCCTTATAATGTTACAAACTGGACCTTAAATGCATCATAACATATAGTGTTAGCTTGTTTAGGTAGCTGACTAGCATTCATCTCAGTGCAGATTTTAACAACAGATTTTAACAACAGATTAATATCATTTAACCAACAGGTCTGAAAAACAAACTCTTGGGATCCCACCACAGCTTCTTTCGGTGGATGACTGAGCAGCAGCACCAGAGGCGGAGGTGGGTGAATAACCTTAAGATTGTTTTGATTTTTTTGCAATCTTCAGTGTCTACTGCATGAAATATTAACTACATGCGATTGAATCAGTGACTACAGGTAAAAGTTTTGATTGGCCAATCAGGTGATTTCAACAAGTATCATTTGATAATCATCATTTTCCAGTCAACCAAGGTACCCTTTATCTTTATAGATCTGGATCTGACTACATTTTACATGAAGTGCAAAGAGCAGTCAGCAGTACATGGCTGACTGTCTGGTGTTCTCTGATCAGGAGGAATTACTCAGCAACAGTCTTCAGAGTTATATAACACATGTCCATAGGTTGTGTGCACACAGAAATCATTACCTGAAGGGAACATAGAGAGGACGCAGCACACAGGCCAGGTTAGATGACCTTGCTGTTCCAAACGTGTCCTAATATTTTATCAGTGAGTCAAAACAAAGTTTTTATTATGTTTGGGTATTAGAACTTTATCAACAGATGGCATCACATAAATGGCTATCAGTCAACTGGTCATGAAGGTAGCCAGCCAATAGTTAATCCCTGTAATATGAAACACTCAGTGCCATTTCTGTTTACTGCTGAGCTTTTCTCCCTCTAGGTTTCTGGGTAAAATAGTTTCACAGAGGAACATATTGCTCAACCGTCTTGCTCTCAGAAGCTGCTCACTGACTAACAGGCTGTCCTACTCCTCTCAGTCAGTGCTGCATAGCTCATTCATGAGTTTCATTGAGTGCAACAACAATTTCAGCTATAATACTATATGCTGATTCACATTGTAAGCACACAAGTATTTTTCTTTTTATATAAAAAAGCTAAACAAATCTTTTGGCACTGTATGATTTAGTTGGTTTGGAAAGTACCTTTAGATATTAAACTTTCTCTAGAGGAAATCATCTGGCCTATTGAGAGTGTGTTTCAATAATCTCTTATTCAATTTAATTTCTTTTTCAAAATTTCTCCTCTTAAATGGATATGGTAATGTTCTGTGTCACTTTACCTTGATAATTATGATAATTCAATTTCTTTGGTTTTGCAATGATGCCTACAGAATAAGACAATCAGCAATGTGGACTAACATTTTCTATTGCTGATATGACAAATGATCAATACAGACTCCAGCTTATGAGAAATATCACTATGTTAAAGTCTGTCTTGATTTCAGCATTTCCTTCATTTAACTTGTTTGCAGCACATGTAATTCCTTTTAGGAAAACAATATATCAGATGGCAGAATGATCAGACTTGACAATTCTTTTAAGACAGGGTCATATTCAGCCATTCTCTTGGCTTGTTTCTGAACTTCGTTACTGGTGAACCTTGCCATCAATACTAGACTAAACAATAGGGTTGCACGATATTGGATTTCTAACCATATCCAATATTTTTTAATTCATTATTGCAGACACTGACACCGATACCGATATTTCTGTTCAAAAGCACAAGCTCTGTACTTAACAAAAATTGACTTGTTTCTTTCAGTGTTACAGTGTATTTTGCAAGGAATAGATGTAAAACAAGAAAAACAGCATTTAACTCTGAGAAGGGGCATGAATACTGTACATTTGTATAATTTGCCGATATTCAAGCTGATAAATGGTTGATATGAGTGGCCAATATACCAGCTGTAAATATCTCCAAAAATTTCAATATCCGCTGATACTGATACTTAACTTTTTAGGCTGATATCGTCCGATACCGATATCAAACCGATAATGTTGTGCATCCCTACTAAACAACCAGATGAACATTCATCAAAGGTAGCTAAGGGGTAGCTGACTGGTAGCAGAAGGTTCACATCTGAGAGCATCTTTGTGTAATCAGGACTCCATTTGCATGCAAGCATGTTGAGTATGAATGTATGGTTTGCATTTCATCAATGATCATCAACTGGCAGCCTGGGGGCCACATCAGGCCCTCTGCACCCTCCCAGCTGGACCCCAGAATATTATCAAATTAAGAAAATTTGAGAGTATCTTTTTGTTATAAATTCATATTCTTATGAATGCAGCCCCCTATAAACCAAAACAATTTTATCTGGAATGACTTCATAGGTGATCTTTGCTAGCTAGTGTTGAACATAGGAATCGTGTATATTGCAGTCAAAACCAGTGAAAGACAACTTGTCAGCCCAAGAAAAAGCTATCTTTAATGTACCATGTGACTGGTAGCAGTGTAAGTGATTAGGGGTGTAAATCACCAGTTTCATGACGATACGATACGATACGATACGATACGATACGATACGATACGATACCGATTTCGATTCTTTGGACCACGATACGATATTTGCTGATATCACAAAGTCTGCCACGATTCGATTTCGATTTGATACAATTCAGGGACCTTTGATCGATTTAAGACGATATTGTGTACTCATTGAACACAATCAGCTACACTTCACCTAAAGCAAGAAAGTAATACAAAGCAATTTCTAAGTTTTGACAGTTTTATTACTGAAATGTGAAACCATGCGCTGACCTTTGGGTATGATAGGTTATAGAGGATTATAACCATCTGCATGATCTGATCGTGTTTAAAATTAAAATTGGGTTAATTAGTAGTCAGGTGTTTTTAGACTTTGCTTCACTGTTTAATGGTAGGTGTGGAGGAAGAATAAGAACAAGCTCTCACTGTTTTCCTTATATACAAAAGTAATTTCATTAATCAGTGCGCTAAAAAATCAAATGATGAGACAATTTACTGTACTCGTGTGATTACTCCTGTCGTGTGTGTGCAGTATGCATCCTTGGCGGTCAGATCGACCGTATCTTACCCGGATACAGCAGTGCTATTTTCTGATTGGCTGACATGTCAAGCTCCCGTTTAGCTCTGTGATGCTAAGCGCGTGTTGCTACACGTTAGCATACAGTGGTGTTACTCGGTGGGCGCTACACAGTACATTTTAAAGCAGGAGAAATACCGGGTGGGGTGTGTGAGAGAGCGAAAAGGTGCACGTCTCATACGCTGAATACGTGAGACTTGAGAGCCCTGTAAAGTTGAAACTTCAGAACGAGGCGCTATTGGGTGGAAGCGGTGAAACGGATATCCGGTCAGAATTTCAAAATAAAGGCGGTGATAATGACGATGTTGATCGATGTTTTGGGTTTCCATCGATTTGATTGGACCATTGCTTAACCAATCGATGTATCGATCCAGATCGATGGATCATTACACCCCTATAAGTGATAGGGACTAATCTCACTTTTCAAGTCTGAGAAATCAATGAAACTTTGTAAAAATAAAAATATTAAACTACTTATTTGTTAGTAAGACCAAAATATATTATTTTACCATTTATAAAAATCCAGTCCTTGGGACATTTTTTAAGCAAAAAAAAAAAATAGGCCTTGTACTGATGTAGTTGATGAACCCTGCATTACATAGTCTATCTTCCAAGTGTTTAACCTTCAACAACTCAAAAATATTTATTGTGCAACCTTTATTTGCACATTTCCTTTTTCCATGTTAAAGTATCATTTCTGATCTTGTACACATTGTTCATTCAATAATGATGACAACTGAAATAAACTATCAAGGTCGATGTCTATAAGCTACAGACAGTCTTCCAGTTACTATATTTATTATTTATATTATTGGTCGTAACATGTTTATTCAGAATCTAGATAAATATAAGAAACTTGTTTTCTGCACTAAATTGGCAAAAATAATTTCCAAGGTAGCTCACAGCCATCTTAAGCTGAATCTGACTGCATCAAAAGGTTTGTAAGCAGGGCTGATATACCATGCCAATGAAACAAATGCATGATTAAAATTGCAAATAAAATTTTTTTTTGAACTTACAGCAAAAAAAAAAGAAAAACAGATTGTTCGGATGTGTTTAAACTGATTCCCATATTGGGATAAATTACCTCCACCAAGGAGGTTATGTTTTTGCCGGCATATGTTTGTTTGTTTGTTTGTTTGTCTGTTAGCAAGATTATGCAAAACTACTGTTCAGGTTTTGTTTACATTTTCAGGAGATGTTGGTAATGGCCCAGCTTAAAAATGATTAGATTTTGGTGGTGATCCAGATAAGCGCCATTAGTGAACAATCGTTTTCGCTCCATAACTGTCTAACAAATAATGATATCAACATGATTCTGAGTGCTAGGTGTGGGTTTTCAGGGTCAAGGAATCACATTATGGTGGTAACTTTATTATGGAACTATTACTTATGGATTTAACAGCAATATGTGAGCTACCTTGGTGGAGGATGGCGCTCTCCAAGTGCTTTGTAGTTTGTGATTCATTTCCAATTCTAGCTCTGACTGAAATAGCTTCTCTTATTGGCAAATTTGCAGATTGTTTCTACTTTTCTCTTCAATGGTGTTTTTCCATTTGTGGTACTTGCTTAACTTTGCTTGCATCTACATGGTTTGAATAGGTTGTTTCTTTTTCATGACATTATAGACTTGTTATAGCATGGCTGTGTGAAACCACTGTGACATTCACACAACAGAGGAGAAAATAAAGGCAACAGAGCTGTCCGTCCCCTTCAGTAACTTATGTGACATTTTTGTAACAGTGAGGACAAGAGCCTTGTTCCAAAGATGGAATAAGCAGCGAAACAACTTCCTACTTGAGGCAGAAGAAAGTTTGGGAGGTCATACAGCATTATTGAGCCAACAATGGGAAGTGTTAAATTTTCATGTCTGATATCCCTGACTCGTTGAGGTAATACACTGACCAATTAGTGCTCAGCAATGTCTCCAAGTCACATACATATAGAATATTGGTATTGTTATTGGTGATAAAAAAATCTCAATCAGCAGTCATGAGTGCCAGGTGTCAGCATTAAATAGGTATGACACAACTGATAAAACATTTGAAATGTATGATCTGTATATGAAATGATCTGTTCATCCCACATTGATTTGCCGATGGCCAATTTTTGTAACAAAAAATAACCTGTTATTGTCTTATACCCATAAAACAATGATTCTGTGCATCCCTAAATTTGACAATAAAAGCATAATAAATGTGTTAAAGACATATGACATGTAGCATTTGTTCTAGTGTGAGCAGCACAGCTAATGTTTTTAGCAACACGGCTAGTGCACCAGTAGTAACACGCCCCCTCGCTCAGCATGCAAAGATGAAAGAGAGACTGTGCACTGAAGAAAACAACTGTAGCAGTTTTGCTATGGTGGGCTGCTGGTGACAACTTACTCTAAATTAAATGGTGTACATCTACCATTTTGTCTAAAATTCACGAATGGGTGATTTGAATAAATTCAGAAAGCTCTGTATGAATTTAATTTGACTCAATGCAGATCAGTATTTTGCAGCACCTATTATTTTCCAGTCCCATGGCAGATAGCAATGCAAGTTCTGCATGCTAAAAAGAGCCAGCTTTACTGCATGCTGAAAAAGATAAATTATATGAGTAATGTATGAAAATTGTTGAAAATAAAGGTGAAAGTTTGGTGCTTCATTACGAAAGTAATGAAAAATTCAATAAAAATTCAATAAAAAGTCATAATAGTGCTGAGGAAGAACTGACCCTCACTGAGTAATGTGAAAATGACAGTGATAAAAAAGATAAAGAGCAACAAGTCCTCAAAGCAGAGGTGCCATTAAAGTATAGATGCATGATTGGATTGGATGGGTTTTTGCTGATGTCCCATGTGTCCAAATTCATTGTGGACAGTACCGATATCAAAACTGAAGAGCGCAAAATCTCCTTTATGGTGACAATCTATTTTTGATAAAAACAGATGTGAACCAAGAAAAAAACTCTAATTAATGATACCTTTTGTTTATTAAAATGGACAGTAATGAAGTAAACCATCAAGGTACATTTGTACATTTTGCCAGTAAATGGGATATTTATGACCGGTTTGTATTGTCAAAATATCTGTTGTAAATATCAGTAAAAGTTTTTATATCTGCTGATACCACTAACTACCATTTTAAGCAATTATCTGACAGTACCTGTACTTATCTGATAACATTGTACATCCCTACATTACAGTCTATAAAATTCTAAACTTGAAACAGGACAAGATCAAATATTTGAGGTCATAGATTATTTTCCCATTGTTAACAAACCCCTGACGTGTAATTTAGCCAAAAGGATAAATGCTGACATTGCAGTTGGCTCAACCTTACATTGACGCACATGTTGAGCTTCCCCCTTTATCATAACACCTACCTAGCAAACATGCATCCCTTCGCACAAAGCTGAACGAGGACAATGGGTGTAAAGCACTCCCATGTAAGACATTCACTGATTCCTTATGGACCGTGCACCCCTGTTTGGGAACCACATCAGGCCTGCAATAGTTGGCTGGCACTCAGCAGAGGTTGCACAAAAACTAATTTAGGAGATCAAACTTCCAGCATGAACATATACAGCACTAATAAACAAATAGTGGAGCTGAACTCGCACCGTGGGCATTTTGGCAGAGTGAGTCATCCTGAACTCTTCACCAAGCAAACAGAGGAACTGGCTGTACCAAAACATGACCCAGAAGTGAAGCCAGTCCTTACATAAACCGAGATGGAGTTAAATTTCCGCGCCATACCCTCAACATTTCACAGCAGTCACACACAAAGCAGGGCTCCCCTCCTGCTACAGTCACCAATGATCATCATTTCTGCGCTTGCTTTCATCAAATATTATACACAGCGCTGGCATGCTCTCTATACTGGGACAACACTGTGGAGAGCTGATTCTGTGCGGTGCCTGGTTTACGACGAAAGTTTACTCATTGTGCTTAAGATTTATAGCCGGAGACGAACAAAACAATAAGTTAGGGGATTTCGGAATAGAGCTGACAGCAAAATAGGCTCCTAATAATAGACAGTAGCGTAACGTCTGAGAGCAAAGCGAGCACAAAATGCTAACAAAGACCGACACAAACGTCTTACTACAGCCACCCTGCTGCCTTCTTTAATACACCAGCATTTCAGCTCGTTTAAGCAGCATTTAAACGACTAAAATTGCATTAAAAGAAACTCACGTAGTCTAGTTCAATTCCTCCATCTCGGTGTGTCGAGCTGTGCGCCACATAGAAAGGAGGGGGGAAAGCTGTAACTCACCGTGACTAAGCATTGTACCGGCCTCCTATCACCTTCACAATAAAAGCCCGACTCCAGAGCTGCGAACCCGCCTCTGTTTACACAGACAAGCAAGCAGATACGTATTTGGGGGTGGGGCTTTTATTGTGAAGGAGGCTCTCAGAGTGAAGAAAAGCAAGCAAGCAAATGTTGGCGGGGTGCCAAGAACTGCAGCTTTAACGTCAGTCAAATCTGGAGATGATATTAACCCTTACTGAGTGCCGTGCGCATTTTATTTCTTAAATATTTGATAATTTTGGCTGTGTTCGTGTATATGGCATAAATTTTGGCAAGACTGACTATTTTTTTTATCTGATCTTGTTATTTCCAGCTCAGCTCCTACAGTAAATCTTAAATACATTGTGTACAAACTAGTGTGATAATCTTACTGTTAGGCGTAAAAAATGTGCCATTGAAACCCTGTCTAACTGCATTTTTTAATCTCATTTTCCTCCAAACAAAATGCATGCATTTTGTTGTATCTGGGTATCAATCTGGCTTTTGCCTTAAAAAAAAATCCCCCAATGTTGCCATTTTAACTGTATGTAAATGAATGTAATAATAATAATAATGCATCAAATTTTTATTGCGCTTTTCAGAAAGACTCAAAGACACTTTACAAAGGATAAAACTGAACAAAAATTATGGGTGGTTAGGGGTCATATGCATTTGTGAACAGGTAAGTTTTGAGTTATTGAATGATAACAGAGAGTCCGAGTTTCTGATATGGAGGGGGATTGAGTTCCAGAGGGTGGGAGCGGCGATGGCGAAAGCTCGATTATTATTATTATTATTATTATTATTATTATTATTATTATTATTAAATGAATGTGAGTATTTGAACCAGCGCAAAAATAATAATGCATAAAAATAAATGCTGCTGCTGATGACTGACATATCCCAGGCTTCTACAGGCCTAATTTAACACAAAAACACCTGCCTTGAATGTAGTAATTGAAAATAGTTTTTTTTTTTCTTTTTTTTCTCATCTGGGTGGCATCAAGACAAAATCCTGAAATTTAATTTGCATTAAAAAAAATCATTAGTATTTGATTTATTTGCTGTGTATGATAATAATTGATAGTTTCAAAATAAAGCCTAAAAAGTTGGAAATTAAATCAGCTGTTATATTTTTGGAGCTACCATATGGAAAGGGTATATTTTGTGCCTAGTGGTTTGAGTGTGAGTATTTGACGTTTTACAAAAATAATAATGCATAAAAATAAATGTAGCTGATAATCACTGACCTGTCCCAGGGTGTAAAAATTCAACACAAAAAAATCATTTTTGCTTGAATGCAGTTTCTGTTGTATTTTTCCTCATCCGAAACAGTGTGGCATCGTGACAAAAACCTGGCATTAAAATGTTTAAAATCTTAAAAATAATAATTAGAGTTTGATATCATGAGATGGGTCAGATGTAGGTAAAAATTGGCTCAATCAAAACATAACAGAAGATTACTGACTTATATTTTTATAGCTTGCATTGGAAAAGTACATTTCTTGTGCTTATTATGCTAATATTAGAGTCGGCCTTTGGGTTTAAAAAATACCCCTGACAAGATTATGCGCCGATTCAAAAACTCAGTAACTGTTTCAAAAATGCGATGGAATAATACAGATTTAGACAGATTTTGTCTGACATATGACTCAAAAAGATGCCCACCTCCCCAAAAGAAAAGAGCCCCCTCGTGCATCACACTGTAGCCTAAATGCTGAGCTCATCTTGTTTGTTGATTATAGTCATATTGCAGTATGTTGTGAATGGCTCTTGCTGTACGTAAAACTGGCCACAGTTATGTGGTTTCTTGAGTTTGCAGGCAGGTATTACGTATTTTGAAAAATACGTAATTTGGGTCAATTCAGTCCACAGCACTCGCTGTTACAGTAAACAACCACAAGATGGCGCCTAAAAGCAAGGCATTATACATTGCAGGCTCGACCGCCATGCTCTCTTCTGATTCAATACCAGGGTTGCCAAGTCTGCTTATTCAAAGCGACTTTGGGCTTATTTTTCCTAAAACTGGCGTAGATATGCTACATATTGTGGTTTTTTAGAGTTCTGAGGCGTGTTTGCAAAGTGTTGTTCATACTTTGGCTTGCCTTGCTCCTTGTCTGAAGTGGGGATGGGACTTGAATGCCATTGGTTGCCATTTTCAGGGAATGTTATTCAGGGCATAAAAGACTAGTGCTCAGTGCTTTTTGTGGTGGCCTGAATCCAAACGTGGATCCAGGATTTTTTTTCAAGGAATTCTTAACACTGCCCAATAGGGCAGTTTTCTACATTTTTTTTTATGATAGCTTGCCTGACAATGTTGGAAAAGCCTTAGCAGAGGGAGGTATGTCTCAGAACTTTTCTAGCTTTTCTTTTTCTTAGGTTTGGTAGGAGAAAAACCAAAATCTAAGAGGGTGGAGCATGATTAATCTGTAATTATTATTTTCAAATAAGAAAGTCAACAATAATTTTATTCCTCCTAATTTTGTAAATGTGCTTTATTTAAAGTGAAAACATGTAGGAGGTGACATAATAAAATATGTAGGCTATGTGCAAAAGGGTAAAGAGTAAATGCATTTTTTATTCTAAAATGAGTTCGACTAACTTTGCAGTGCAGATGAATCAGCTTGACAGACTGTCAGTAATCATGCAGATCAATCTTGCAAAGCTCCAAATTTCAATTATTGTGCTCACCCGAAGCGGGATAGACAATCAGTATCATTATTGCAGGAAGAGGTGTGAGCTACGAGCATGATGACAGCAGGAAGTGACTGCTAACAGATTAGCATAGATGCTAACAGTATCAGTGGTAGTTTTATCAGATCTTGACCACATTTTTTTGTTAAATGAAAAACAAATGACTTTGAACTTCTTACAGTAAGGATAATTTTGCTATGCTTCTGACGCATTTAAGCAAGAGTTTGTTCTATAATATGGCTTACTTTCTCTACATCACATAGTAGCAGTAGCGCCCGCCTACTACATGATCTGATTTGCCCGTAATGAATGTGATTGATGGAACAATTGTCCAATCACCTGCCTGATAAGCTTTCCTTGAACACCTCCTGTGGGCTCTTTCCCAGATGGACCAGCGAAATACATTGCCTGGCCAAAAAAAAGTCACCACTTAAAAAAAAGGTCACACACTCTAATATTTGGTTGGACTGCCTTTAGCTTTGATTACAGCACACATTTGCTGTGGCATTGTTTCGATAAGCTTCTGCAGTGTCACAAGATTTATTTCCATCCTGTGTTGCATTAATTTTTCACTTAGATCTTGTATTGATGATGGGAGAGTCTGACCACTGCGCAAAGCCTTCTCCAGCACATCCCAAAGATTCTCAATGTAGTTAAGGTCTGGACTCTGTGGTGGCCAATCCATGTGTGAAAATGAAGTCTCATGCTCCCTGAACCACTCTTTCACAGTTTGAGCCCGATGAATCCTGGCATTGTCATCTTGGGATATGACTGTGCCATTAAGGAAGAAAAAATCCATTGATGGAATAACCTGGTCATTCAGTATATTCAGGTAATCAGCTGACCTCATTCTTTGGGCACTTAATGTTGCTGAACCTAGACCTGAGCAACTGCAGCAGCCCCAGATCATAGCACTGCCCCCACAGGCTTGTACAGTAGGCACAAGGCATGATGGGTGCATCACTTCACCTGCCTCTCTTCTTACCCTGATGTGCCCATTACTCTGGAAAAGGGTAAACCTGGACTCATCAGACCACATGACCTTCTTCCTCCAGTCCTCCAGAGTCCATTCTTTATGCTCCCTAGAAAACTGAAGCTTTTTTTTCCGGTTAGCCTTACTGATTAGTGGTTTTCTTAAGGCTACACAGCTGTTCAGTCCCAATCCCTTGAATGCCCTTCCCATTGTGTGTGTGGAAATGCTCTTACTTTCACTATTAAACAAACCCCTGATCTCATTCAGGATTTTTTTCCGACCACATTTCTTCCTCGAAGACGATGCTTCCCCACTATCCTTCCAGTTCTTAATAATGCATTGGACAGTTCTTAACCCAATTTTATTAGTTTCTGCAATCTCCTTAGCTGTTTTCTCTGCTTGATGCATGCCAATGATTTGACCCTTCTTAAACAGACTAACATCTTTTCCATGACCACAGGATGTGTCTTTTGACATGGTTGTTTAAGAAATGAGAAGCTACTCATTGCATCAACTAAGGGTTAAATAACTTGTTTCCAGCAGAAAGATAATCGCTCATGCAGTAATTATCCAATAGGAGGCTCATACCTATTTGCTTAGTTAAAACCAGGTGGCACTGGCGACTTTTTTTTTTTGGCCAGGCAGTGTATATTGAACTGTCTATCTGGTGTGTAAGGTTAGAGTTCAACCGTTGATTAAAAAAAAGAAAAAAAAAACATCCTGGGGACAGAATGGTTCTCCACATCAATAGGCAATAATGACCCACTTACAGTGATCAAGTGGCCTTACTTTTACATATTGTTTGGTGTTAGGTAAGGTGTCTTATATTTAGCTTGCCTGTTTCAGGCTTTTATTTACTCATTCAAAGTGCCAAGTCACTTTTTTGAGCTTGTTTCTATGAACCTGCTTGTTTCTCGAGCAAGGTCTGGCAAGACCACTCAAAACATTTTTTTTCACGAGTTTTGGACATGCAGATGTTAGCTGCTATGAGCATTTCTTTTGAAAATATTGATGTATATTGAACTGCACTGCGAAATTTCACAGCACATTAATCAATTATTAACAGTAAAGAGTTGGCTTTGGGTGAATTCAGTGACTGATGAAATGTGAGCTGCTATGAGACATTAAATATGACAAGTCCTGAATCAGCACTCACCAGTAACTCCCTGACTGTGTGATGACTCTGTCTGCTCTCTGTGGTTAGTTCCAGTCAGAGGTATTGGGTGAGGCTGCAGTATGGAGACTCCCAGATAAGCTTCATTATGTCTGTCTGCTGCACAAACCACTCTCAGATCAGTTATTTTTTTATTACATACACCCCAAAATCTTGAATTTTCCCAGTACTCCGCTGTTGCAAGGAACAGTGCTGCATGTGTTCCAACATCTGCATTACAAGCTTACATATTCCCAGTGAGCATGACAGACGACTTAAGACCTCTACCTGTTCTCTTTGTTGTAGAAACAGCAGCAGGAAGGAAAAAGGGGGGACAGGACGGATTCCTTGATCTTTTGACCTCTGAGTGCTGGTGTACTGGTGGATGTAGACAACATCTGGAGAAACACCTGCTCCCATACATCTCATATCAAAGGTATCCCTGCACCATGTGGTACATTTTATTGCAGATAGGTTTATGTCTTTGGGTCACTTGGGGTTAGAGCAAAAGTGTAACAACTATACAGTGTTTCTAGCTTCCTTTTTATCACTTATACTTTTGTTTCCAAGAAGCTCATGTGCTTCGACTTCCTCTTAAAGGTGAGAAAATTATGTATGCACTTAAACAGTGGAACCAATGCAAGTACCTAAATTTAGCATGCAGAAGACTACACTCTGACGCTGACTCATAAGTGAGCAGACTTATGATACTGCTACAGTGCTCTTGCTCTTGTGGTTTCCAATCTTGCTTTTTGTGGCATTTACAACAGTCCTGCCAAAGTTTGAATAGCAGCCTGTTTAGATTGTCCTGTCTGCAGAAGGTACAGCTCTGCATTAAAGCCAGATGTTCATACTTTTCTATGTTTAAGCCATGACAAGTGTGGACAGCATGTCAGAATGAGGAGAGGGTCTAACCCCCAGGTTTGGTGGCATAAGAGAAAAAGATGGAATGTTTGAAGAAAAGCTACATTATGCTGTACTGAAACTGTCTTTAAACATACAGTGCTTGTTGTAGTAGTGTGTATCTAGGCCAATGGCATTTCCAGATGTGAGACAAGGGAGCTGACTTCCTGTAGTGCTTATTCGAGAAATGAAGTGCAGCTCATACCACTGTTGCCCAGACAAACACACCCAGACACACTTGTGTTAAAGAAGTCACAATACAGACACCATCAAATAAAGCTGAAGAATGATTAAGGAATCAATTTATTTCTTTTATAAAAAGAATTGAGAACTCTCTACAATTTTGTTGATACAAAAAGATATAATTTATGATACAGATGATATAAAAAATCTTCAAAAATATACAAAAATACACATAGCATTATTCAAGGTCCAAAAACTGCTCTTGAAGGAGGGAAGCGATGGCACAATTGCACTGTGATGAATTTGCATGATTTATCTGACAAGTGCAGGCACATTCATGACCTTAACAGTCCCCAGGCAGCTGCAAAATGATGAATGGTTATAAGTAAAACTTGTGGTGTTGAAATGTCAAGCCTTGAAGTCATAATGTGCTGGGGCTATCACTGCAAAATGTGATGCAATTGCAGCTTGTTTGATGTTTGACTACCACAAAAAAGCCTTTTTTGTCACATCTGTTAGTTTATCACATTATGTTATAATGTGCTGTTTTGTTGGTTTAGTTAGAAGTTTTTTTGCAGATGCCCAGCTGCTCTGTAGATAATCAGAGACCTACATGAAGCGGCTTTCCACTCTGCATCAAATAAGCAAAACATCTGTCATTTCAAAACATCGGGTGATTTTAGCTAGTGCCCTGCCACCCACATCTATACCACAGGTTTCTTGTCTGCTCGTGTTTAACAGTTTGAACAGCTCCTCTTTTTGATGTCTGTATGTCTCTATCTGAATGCAATTTTACCTGAACAAAATCCAGCACACCATGGAGCTTCGAACCAGCAAAATTCAAAAGTGTGTGGAGGCAGTGGTTACATTTTATGTGTTTGTGCTGTTACTTCAGGGTACTTCAATATTAGACTACAGGATGGGGTAGCCGACCGCTGTCTTCACTTTCAGACTTATGTGAAATCCATTTTTTCTCTGTCTAAAGACTTTTAAAGGCTGGCAGCACACTGGACAGTTTCTAAATCTAAAATGAATCAACAACATAGGAGATCATAGACATAAGGACAGTTTAAATGACATTTATATTATAACACCCTGAGACGGGCAACTCAGATTCACAATAACTCACATTATCAAATGTGACTTGAAAACTAAAAAGTAGAACAATCAAATTTGCCAGGTGAACATCCTGACAACTGCTCTGTGTTGCCAAGAAAGAGACAAACAAGGTGAAATACTGTCCAAAAGGATGGGAGAGCTGTGTTAATGTGTGCTGTAGAAGTATGGAGCATCTGGTTGGGGATGCTTTCTTTTCTGCTTGTTCTCAATGGCTGTTGCTCAAGGATCACTGACTACATTCGCACAAGGGCCATTTTTCCTTGACAGATGATGTGGTGTCTGGATTTTAAAGTAATTTAAATAATATAAATATTTTGTTCTAATTAGTATATTATTTTATTGTCTTTATTTTCCTCTGAGATGCATGTCATTCTAAGCCTTTAAAAGTGAGATCAGTCCCAATTGCTTATTCTGCTGCTAGCATATCATGGGTGAAACTGAGATGCTATTGCTACTTGTTTAAGAGGCCGTCAAGCTGACATCACTCGATTTGACACCAATATACTCATACCCCTGATTAAATATTCACTCGCAATGGCTGATGGGTATTTTTGTAAAATGGAATAATCATAAAGTCATGCCTGATAGAGCTGTTACAATCTGCATTGTTTTTGGGGGTTGCACAACATTTTCCTCCTTCAATTTTCTGAACTTTATCATGTTCTGGGGACTGGATGGGGAAACTCTGGGGGCCCTGGCATGGTGCTGTTGATGATTTTTTCTAGCGGGTATTCTGTCAAAGGCAGTCCAACCTGGTGTCATAAATATCAGTCATGTTTGATATATTAACAATTTAAGATTGGGGAGACACCAATTGTACTTGAAGCAGTAAAATACTCACATTTACACCACACACTTCAGGATTTATGGACAAAATAATCCACTGTGACAAGCCCCATATCAGGTCAGGTTGCTCTGATTGTTGAGAGAGTGACTCAGATCCAAAGTCTGTCTAAAAATCATCGAGTGTGTAGCCAGTCTGTGTCTGAAGAAGTCTCATTCAGGCCTTGAAACAAAATACAGAAACATAATGCAAACATTTTAAGCTGCTACTTTACTCTTTGTGGTATTTCAGTGCAAATTAGAAAAAAGAATAATCTCCTCAAGAGTCTGTGTGCTTCACATTGGAGTGGCTTCCCTGTGTTACTCTCGCATGGTTTTGTTGCTGTAGCTGCACTCCTGACGTGTCAAACTGACACCTTTATTTCATTTCATACACGTTCTGTTTGTGGCTTCACTAAACATTTGAAATGACCAGACAGCCTGCTGCTACAGGTCCTCTGTTTAGTGGAAAACCCATTTATTGACCCAGTCAGTCAGAGTCCTTGTGATTTAAAGAGTTTGGGGTAAAGCGCTTTGATGGGAGATGGGGTGGTGATGTTGTTTCCTGAGGAGATGGTCGTCTCAGGCCCCCCTTCTAACTTCTGTGATGCTACCTCAGTTTTGCTGAAACTGCACTCAAGGAATGGCATCCCGATCTTCTTCACTTGTCCGTCTCTGGTCATCAAACATGGCTGACAGAGCAGCCTGAGGATGGCTCTCCTCATGTCCTTGCTGGTCAGTGTGTAGATGATGGGGTTGAGGAGTGAGTTGACCATGGCCACTCCGAGAAAGTAATCAGCTTTGTAGAGAAGGTAACAACCTCTGGTGGGGCAGAAAAAATCCAAGAGAAGGAGGAAGAAGAGGGGCAGCCAACAGACAATGAAGACGCCCACCACGATGGTAACGGTCTTGAGGAGGGCGATATACTTCTGCGACTTCCTCGCCAGGCCTTTCCTTATGCTGCCGGACAGGCCCAGCCGCTGGCGCTGGGTATTTGTGCGGACAATTCGAAACACTCTTACATAAAGGATCACGATGCCGAGGAGGACTGCTATGAAGACCGACACGCAGAAGAGGATGTAGCTCTTGGAGTAAAGCGGGAGGACTGTGGAGCACTGGTCCAGTCTGTGGATGCAGTTCCAACCCAGAATGGGGAGAACACCAAGAAATCCTGCCAGGGCCCAACTTGCACCAATCAGTGCCCACATTCGCCCTCGCTTTGCCCCATGATATGGCCTCATGGTCACCATCGTGACATGCCTTTCAATCGCAATGGCCAGTAGGCTTATTATAGATGCAGCCAAAGTGATGAAGACCCCTCCTTCTCTGAGGAACCACAAAAGTGGGGTCAGTTTCAGAGTATTAGGTCCAGACATGATGATGTTGGCCATATATGTAATCCCAGCCAGCAGGTCAGACAAAGTCAAGTTCCCTAGCAGGTAGTACATGGGCAGGTGGAATTTTTTATTTCTCCAGATGGCAACGAGAACCACAGCATTTTCCAGGACGATGAGGATACACACCACCAGGAAGGCGATGCCCTCAGGTTTGAGCCCCTCACGGTAGCGGTCTTTCTGCAACTTGCCCGTATAGTTGTAATGCTCCACAATGACAGAGTTGTCCTGGTACTCCCAGAAGAACTGCAGGTAGCCGTGAGAGGGGGGGGAAGGGGATGTAGGGAAGAGGGGTGACAAAGAGGGAGTCCATGCCTGAGCAGAAGTTGAAGCCTCCATGCTTTATCTCTCTTTTCCTGTTCTTTGTCTGCAGTCAGCAGCTATAAAGTCATTTTAGCTGAGATGCTTTTGGCAGGAGACGCTGTGAAAAATTCGTCCAAGGCACAGAAAAGTGTCTGAGCTTCTTCAGGAAATGGAGAGATCATATGGAGGTGAAACAGTGTAATCCAAGAGACTCCTTAGATGTTTACTTTTTGGCCAGAGGGAGGGGCTGTTGAGCTCTGTTTTCTCCTGGTTTGGAGAGTTGAGACGCTGCAGAGAGACAAGAAAAAGCATTAAAGTTTATGCAGAAAAAGGATTTAAAATTATTAGGAGTTGAAAAAAATCTTGAAGTAACTCACAATCTGCATATTTTGAGAGTTCAAGTCTAAGTTGTTCTACATTTTTGTAACTTTAAACCTCTGCTTTTTTAGTAAACTATATTACTGCTTTGAGAGTTTGATCCATATTTCACTTACATCTGAGATCAAATTGAAACCCAGTTATGACCCCATGGCATTCACTAACACAGATGCAGGTGATTATATCTGTTCATAGAAAATGATACTGAAGGCAAACAGCGGACAGAAGGATCACTTTAAAGTCAAACAAACATTTAGTCTGTACAGTCGTGTTTACAGCACATGCCTGTCACTGTGAGCTTGTTAGACAAGAACAATCACAACACATGCATCCAATTTGGCACACATGCAGCTGTTTTACGCAGTCTAGATGAGATGCTGCTGTTCGTGTAAATACTCTCACACAGCATGTCTAAAATCACAGAAATCTGCTAAAGGTATTGGTTCAATTATTTGAGTTAAAACTGATGTGGATGTTAAGAAAAATGGGTTAGGATTAGGGTCACATTCCTGGGAGCCTTTGTCGTGTGAGGGAGTATTTTACTCGCTTCTCAAGTCATATGTTAACGTTTAAGAAAAGGTCCAGACACTTGAAAACATTCAGTGATCTGCCAAGGAAGTGGAACAAACGCATTCATTTGTAGCTTGTCCAAACCGGCCACAAAGCAGCTGATTAATGAGTCTTTTAGTATGGATGAGGATCCAAGCTGCAGAAAGTCATGAATGGAGATGATGACAGCAGTGTGTCATGATCCTTTTTGCACTCATAGTTAACACTTATTTGCAAATCAGCAGCTGGAAACCAAACTTATATTCATAAATTTCATTCAAAGTGCACAAAAACTCAACTAAAAATATAATAATAATAATAATTCAAAGGCTATTTTTTTAAAACTTTTACTTGTTGTTGTTGTTGTTGTTTGTCCTCTTCTGTGTTTTTATGATGAAAAAATCATTTGGAAGGGTGCAAACTTGAAAATATCTGGTGTTTCTGCACTAATTTAGCCCTACAGAATTAATACATGTGTAACTTTGTAAAGACACTAAACAGAATATATGTATCTGTATGAAAATATTAATCTCACATTTTACTTTTCAGCAAGACCCCCATTCTACCGAGACAAAAGAGGGGGCATAGAACTGTAGAAGATAGAACAAACCTAATAGATTGTCATACAATCTCTCTGTTTTTGCAGATCATCGATACACTAGTTATTCACGATCTAACGTCATCGTCATATTGCACACCCCTAGCGGAAGCCCCCTTTACTTACTTCCCAGCACCCTGGTGATTTAGTAATAGGGACATGTAACTCACTGAATTTTTATAACTTGACAAAAACATATCTTAATGTTATTTTTCAGCCATCATGTTGAGTAATATGCATGGATTAATATGCATTTTTTATTTTCTTATCTTTATTTTTTCACATGTGTATATATTCTGCATTATTTAGTTTATCCTAATTTTATGTCAGTTTACCTTCCATTCGACAAGAGACACAAACAGCCAGAAACAAAGTCACTTGTATGTTGTGAATGTAGCCTACTTGGCCAATAAAGCTGATTCTGATTTTGATTCTGATTAAGGAATCAATAAAAATACAAATAAAAAATGTAATATACTGTAGAAAGTGGTATTTCAAAGTTACATTGGTAAAAGCAACAATAATATACTGTGTATTCATATTTAGCTTGAACTCTATTGAAATATGCTTATGGTTTATTTGTTCTGAAATATGGCTCAACTAACAATGAGTGCAGTTCATCACACTGACTGGCTAAAAAATGATGTACAAATAGTGTGAAAATAGTTTGATTTGAAGAATGGAGTATTTCTGCAAAAATAGTATATTCTGTTTCATTTTTTACAAAATAGTTTGTCATGAGGGGCAAATTTCAATGTGCTACATGTTACTATTCCTATTAAAAAAACAAATATCTCACATGAGGGAAAAAAAAATGATTCCATATGGTGATATTTGGGGTCTAAACACCTGTAAGTAGGAATGGGCACCAAAATCTGGTACAGATGTAGTACGGGTACCATACACCTAATACCAACAGTGCTGAATCCGGCATCGATTTACAACAAGTACAAACTCTTGAATGCTCTTTTATCTTTTGAAACAAGTATTGGTTCAGGAACCAGTTTGATGAACTGATGTAGCATCAGTATCAGAAAAAAGAAAAACAAATGATACACCAGTACCACTTGCAAGTGATCTACATACCAAAAAATCTATAGGAGCTGGGCATCCCCAAAAGGTGTGATCCTAAAATCATCCCTTGTACCATTATCTAACATAAAATATAATCAAGAGGAACAATAACACAAGAAAGCATCTATAACAGCAGAGTTTTCCCTTTTTAAAGACATATCTAATTTATTAGTAAAAAAACAGAATTATATATTGTTTTTTGGAATTCAAACAAGTCCTTGTCTCAGTGTCCTCTAAAATTTAGCATTACAGCTGTAGAACATTTTTAAGAGTAGCTTGATTATGACTGATTCAGCATTCTAGCAGAGATTCAATAATATAGGTAATATTCAAGAATCCTAAAATGTTTAAAATAATGGTGTTGCATTTTTTCTGTTTTGTAGAAAAGCAATATAAATATAACAATACAAAAGTACTCTTAAACAAATAACAACTATCATACATGCTCTCAGATAAAAGGTAATATTACAAGAGTGTACCTTGAAATTGTGATGCTGTAGCCCTTATCCCACTCTTCATCTGCTCCTCAGTGAGAGGAATCCAAACATGAGCGCCCGGTGGTGACTCAGAGTCAAACTGACACACAGCAGAGGGAGTGAAGTCAAACCTGACACAGCAGCGGCTGTAGAGGGGCTGGTCTAAACCAAAACTCCCTCCCTCACTCTCTCTCTCTTTCGCTGTTTACCCTCTCTATTTCTCTTACACACATTGATACCTACATGTGTCTGCATGCATCAACCGATAAAATATTCTCTTGCTGGGGCAATCATCACATAAAGCTGCTATTGATGCCCTCCGAATGATTGGTGGGTTTATTTGCTTCAGGTGGTAAAACAGCTTCAAAAAGTTGCAGCAGTGAGACTTCAACACATTTCAAACTTTTAACTGATATTAAATCACATAACTTTAGACCGATATATAGGATGATGTAAACTAAATATTTCTGATGATGCCATAGAAACTCCTCCCATCTGTTAAAAAAAATAACACGTGTTCAAGGTGAAAAGAGTTTAGTTTGAGTATGCTGACCGTTTCCCAATTATTCTAACAATGAAGGTCATGCTTTGTTATTCACAGTGGTGAAGTGCAATGTATACTTTGGTATATTGAGTGTACCAATTTATAATTCATTCTTCAAAGGGAACAACCTTGCAAAGCAGCTGGATTTGCCAGGTTCAATGTCCAGATCCATCTAGCAAAACTTCAAGCTGATACATTATTACCAGTCAGGAAAATGACCAGGCCATTCAGAGTCCTTTGAGGAGAAAAATGTGGTCACTACAAGCATGGTTAAGATGAGCCGGAATCGTTCGGTGCCGTCCAATTTTTTTGAAAGGTTCTGCACTGCCCAAACATCGTCCATGTGATGTTGCCCATTGTAGCCCATGGATATATAAAAGAGTCAATCTGGTGAGTCAGGGTACAGAAAAGCATACCCACCTACAAATATTCTTAGGTGCATGTCGTTTATTCTGTAATTCATTTTCCCAGGATGTCAAAGGCACAACCTGCCACCCTCTGCCTCTGACTCGCTCACATTCATTGTTTCCTTTGTTGGACATGCAACGGACTATGGCCCTGTATACACGGAGATGAAAACGTTTTCATATTAAAACATTTTCTGTAAAGACAGCATAATTTCAAGAAATGCCTCCATCCACACGAAAACACTGAAAACGCTGTAGTATATTTGCCAGACCTGGAAGTGGTGCCGTAATACTGCTACAGACACCAAAACCAGAGAGGAAGACATGGAGCGTGCACATACATCATGACAAATGTCAATAAATGCTGGTGTATGCGGTTCTTCATGTGCTCTTGTTGCTCATGGTGGTCGTAGATGAGCAGAAGATTTTGCTGTCAAAGCCAAAACAGACTCATTAGCTTCTGCAGTACATCTGCAACACTGTATGCCACCATTGTTTTTGTTGTTGTCAGGGTTTGCACATTCAGTTTCAGTGAGAGACAGGTTATGGCGTCATCATTTCTGAAGCCATACTTATTTTGTTGTCCACATGAAAATGCAAGGCTGACGTTTTCCGATTTACTCACTCTGGGACCCATTTTCAGTTGTGTACGTTTTCAGGCAACCCAAAACACTGTGGACCAAACATCACTACAGTTAAAAGCTTGTGCGTATATGCCTGAATTCATCTCTGTGTTTGTGTTGGTTTGTTTGTTTGTTTGACTCTCTGCTTTGAAGCTCCTTCATTGTCACATCCATTACCTCTTCCTTCAACTCATATTAGCAGCCCACCTTGGCCAGCTCCTGCTCGGCAGCTGATTGTTTAAGGTTAAAAGAAGGCAACCTAAAATGATGGCATAGCTATGTGACAAAAAGCTCAATAACTTGTATTCTATCTCAAAGTCTTGATCTGACTAGTGACACCCCTACATCTCTGATATGCAAAGTAGAAAAGGATCAGAGCTGCTTCTGTAATCAGGAGACATTTACAGAGCTTCAAGAAGCTGCAAATGCTGAAAAATGTACACAAATGATGATTTTTTTTGTTTTGTTTTATTTCTGAAAAAGAACCTGCCTTAAGTTTACTGCCATTTTGCTGGTAGAACCAGTTTCAGGATGGAATGGTCCAGTAATTATTCCCCAAACACCAACTGAAATATAAACACTAACCTTTCTTATGACTTCCTGCCCAGTTCCTGTTAATTTTGATGTATCACTCCCACTGTGCCCATTTTTTAAACAGTCTCTTCTTCTCTAGCCAGGGAAGTGCAGAAAATCAGATTCACATGGTTGATGTTGTAATGGTAATATCCCAGTTCCCAGGACATGCCTGTCAGTGAGCATGTAGCAGGCTTCAACTTGCTTGAGCTGCTCACCTCCAAATCTCCCTGCAGGCTGCTGTAGGACGCAGGACAAAATCAAACAGAGAACAGCTGAGAATAAACCTTGAATCTGGATCTTTTGGGTGTTTGTGTCAAAGACAGCGCTTGGCATGGGCACATGCTGTTTTCATTTTTCAGAATTAATTACTGAAACATAAAAACTCACAGTCCTATGAACACCTCTGCAGCAGAGCTGTTACTCTGCATTAGCCTCTACATCTCCATCAATTTTTATAGTTTTTTTTTTTTTTACTTGAAGTATAGACAGTTGGACATCCTGCTCTTTATCCGGCTTCAAATCAGATACATTGCAGCTGTATCTGACTATTCAAACAGATCTTTCCCCAGAATAAACCTGTTTGCTGAGGATTTACTGGTTTAGTCTAAGAGTTCTGTGACGACTCTGCCGGACTACACGCTTCACTCTCTGCCTTTCTTTCTCTCTCACTTCCTCTGTCATTTGACCTTCCCAGTCCACCCCTCAGACTCTTTTAGTCTCTCAGAGACTTCATCCACTGATGGCGTTTATATCTGACAGGGTGAAGTGCCTGGTCTGGAGCTGAGAGTGTCAGTTACGTGTGTTTGCTGACACACTGACACTCATAAGGAAACTTAACAGATCAAACAGTCACAACACCCTGAGCAAACACATTAGGATTCTCAGTGGATTTGTTCTTAAAAAGCAGTTAAAAAGAGATCAGATATGAATGTCAGCTGAAATAAGAGCATAAACTTTCAATAAAAGGTCGACTGCAGTTTAGAAGCTTGAGTTAAAAAGACTTTTTCCATCAGCTGATATTTGGCTGATTTTAATAACCTTAGTCCAGCCCTACAAAGTTGATAGGGCAAACATATATGAGCAAAAAGAATAATTCAAATAATTTTATACCAGGTTATATAAAGTGCCGTAAAGTAATCCAGTGCTGTATTTTATCACATTTTATCACGCGTTGTATAATACACACTGTACTATATTGCATCTGTACTAATATGTATCATCTTTCATTGTAAATTGTAGTGTGTTGGAGAGTGCAGTGAAGTCAGGCATACTGTGACTTAATATAGCTTGTATTGTATTGTTTTGAATAGCTATTCATAACAGATTGCTAGCTAGCACTGACAAACATGCACAGAAGATTTTGCTACCAGCTCAGCCCAGCCAAAAAAAACAAAAAACACTACAAACCTATAAAGGGTCTATAGCGCTCAATGGGCCTGATCTACTAAGATCCTAATAACGAGTGCTAAATTGCGTGTGCAAACAAAAAAATTGCACGTGCAATTAGAGGGCGTGTTGCGGGTGATCTACTATGACTGCGTGCGCAGTTTATAACAGGCGCAAAAGTGGTATGGACTGCCTCCTTTAAATGAAGATTTTGTGTGTGCTACCGGCTGTCACCATGGAGAGTTTGGGAGAGCAGAGTGGCTGCAAGTGAAAAATGAAGTTTGAAGCCATGGAGTTAGAGGAAAATAAACACACTTGCGGTAACCTTTTTGCTGTCTGTCATTTTGACTTTCACTTTTCCCTCATGCCATATTTTTATCCGTATCTTAAATTTTCCTTTTCTGATTCCAATTAAATATAATCTAAATGACAGCATTCACATAGTTACACAGCTTCATCATCAATAACCTCTCATGTGAAGAGCAGCCTTACAGTTATGCACACACAGACTGCGCAGATACTCTAGCCTTTTTATGCACTAACAGCATCTAAACTCGCTGTCACTGCATGGAGAGTGCGATGCAGTCAGCTTTGTGACAAACGGAGTGATTCTCCTTCATAGGCAGCTATGGAGATCTTTTTTTTACATAGGTTAAATGACCTCCTCCGAGATGTAGAGCGCAAAACGGAGAGGGTTTACTTTACGCGTGTGTCTGCATCAGTATGAAGCCACACTGGATCGTCCCTCTTATTCCAGTCCATCATAATGACAGACAGCCTCCAAATCTTTTAGTAATTAATCAAAAAATTCAGTCAATGATGGAAAAAATTTGGTTAATATGACCCCTGTTTCTCGCCACAATGCCCGCAGCCCTCTGTGTGTAACACTGTGCCTGTTTTGCACCTGCTTTTCAAACGTGCTAAATATAGACGCAAAAACACCATGCGCAATCAGTTGCGGGTTTGATAAATCACACTGCAGATGCAAAATAATTACATTTGCACTTCCTCCTCCCAGTATTTTGAGCGTTCTGATTATCTGCATGTATTCTGCATATTCATGAGGGCAAACACGCTAAATGGACTGTGCGTGCTATTTTGCTCATTTGACAGACGCAGTCCTCGGTGCACCCTGTTAGTAGATCAGCTTTGCGCGGGCTATCAAGTTTGCGCATGTTTTTATACACGCAAACCTTTAGTAGATTGGGCCCAATATGTTTCTTCCAGAATATGCAAAACTATTTATTTGTTTTGTCCACTAATTAACCAAGCAGTCTCTATTTTATTTATATATGTAACTTTAAATGAAACAATAGTCACTGATTCTTTGATCACGCAGAAACCCCGAGCAGAGCCAGACTAAACTGTAGATTACGTTTTGCTAAATATTAGAGATTGATAAAGCTTCAGTATAAGCCTGTGAGCATGCACTGATGACACATTATAGAGGTCGTTGTTTGCACTGTCCTTCTACATTTCCTAACAGCTCTGCACAGGCAGTGATCAAATGTCCCTCACATGCATGAATGTGCCTTATAGATTTATGATGATCGTGTTGGTGTGGTGTATGTATGCTTGATGGTGCATTAAAGGGCTTGAGGTTAGCAGATGAACATTCTCTAACTCTCTCTGCTTCTCTGTGTGTATTTGTGCACCTTTTTAACCCACTCTTCCTGCTGTCTGCACTGCTGTGAGCAGAAGCGGAGTCCTATCAGGAGATCATTAAAGTGTAATATCCTGTCGTGGTGAGGGCACATCAAAGCCTGAGAGAGAAACAGACCTCTGACTCTGAGGATGAGTAGTCTACCAGACACATGCAGGGCTCGGCACAGGAAAGAAACACCGTCCTCTTTCATCTCTTCTTGATCATTTGTGCGTTACTTCAGCTTTTCTCAGTTTGCTTTCCTGTCACTGTCTTTATCGCTCTTTTCCTCATTTTTACA
This sequence comes from Cetoscarus ocellatus, assembly GCA_037902135.1. Taxonomy (NCBI): domain Eukaryota; kingdom Metazoa; phylum Chordata; class Actinopteri; order Labriformes; family Labridae; genus Cetoscarus; species Cetoscarus ocellatus. The sequence continues at coordinate 185,614 of JBAMNC010000868.1, forward strand.
TCCAATTTCTTCTATCCCCCCTGGTGTACCACAACACTGAGAACACACCTCTAGGATTTTCCTCTCTGAATGTTTTTGGTCTCACACACACACCCACCCACACACCCACACACACACACACACACACACACACACACCCACACCCCCACACACACACACTGCAATAATGTTGAAGTTTTTCAGCTGAGCCAGCTCTTCCAAGGTGTGGATGTAATCTGGACCATGATGAACAAATTATGTGACCATTATGACCAGTTTTGTGGTGCATGTGTGATAATTTTTTGTGGGCAACATACAGCCAGGGAGGTCTTTGGTTTCTAAGAGACACGAGGATGTTATCATGGATTCTCTGAGCAGGCACTATAACATTTACTTTTTTAGCTTTTGTTATTATACCGGGAGGATAAACATTTAACTATTCAAATATTTGTTAGTTGGTGCAAAGAGACACAGCAGAGATCCTGCATATTTTTCCAACATTTTAAATTTTTTAGTCAGATATGCCTGATTTTGTAGCAATGTTTCAAATTGTAATGCAAGTTTCAGTTTTTTGAGGCTTTCCTTCCTGTGCCACTGAGCTACTGAGATGAAAACCTTGATGAATTCATCTAACAGCTGAGTGAAGTAAGTGTCCTCTATCATCAGTTACCATCATCTTTCATGCCAAGGCTAGACTTACACTTGCATCAGACTGTTTTTGTGTGTTTCCATCCCACAAGTCTATCGATTTTGAGGTGCAGTGTGTTATGGTTTAAGACAGATCATTGACTACACCTACAGATCCCTGCAGCTGCTTATTGGTCAGCTTGTCAGGCTGAAATCTACAGTGCTATCTTCCAAAACAATGCCCTGGTATCAGAACTAGAACGGCATAACTCTTTGGCATACAGTAATTTTATTTCCAGTTTCTGAGGGTGAATTGTGACCTACATATAAATCTGATCTGCACTTCTCTCTGAGGACTTAAAAATACCCCAGACATTACTTCACATCATCAACTTTTGCACCCTTACAAAGTCATAATGGTTGATGCAATGAGTAAGATGCAAAGATGTAATTGCAGGATGTTTGGTTATAAAACATAAACTAAAAGCTTGCTAGGTTCTTTCTAAACCCTCTTCCTCATCACCTAAACTCTTCAGGCTGATTTCTCTGTAAGGCTATCGTACCACTGCCCAAACAGCAATCTATCACCACTCAGTCCTCAGGCCTAATCCCCTGATAAGACCCCAAAATCAGACCAACCAGACCAGCTCTTTAACGATAAGAAAACATTCCCCGCTGCTTGCAACTGCATCTTTTTTTGTCTTTATTTTCTGTAGCTAACAGCAATTGCAGCAGATTGTCCTCCATCTCTTAAACACAATCCACTTCTCTCCATTTCACAATGAACCTCACTGAAGCAAGATGTTTACTTTCCAGTATCCGATCACTCGGCGGGCTCGCAGGGCTGTGTTGCATGACTCAAGCCAGTCAAACCCACTCATCAGCGTGGTGTTTGTTTAGATTTTCCAGCCGACTTCTTGCTGCGGTTTGGGGGCCACTGGAGGGCGATTTACGAGGATCTGTGTCACTTTGAAGTTCTTGCAGGGGTACAGTTGCTTCACGATGGAGGGATGAGTTGAGGAATGAGTTTAGAGGAAAATCTATGAAGGGAGGGGGAATGCGGGAAAGGGGTTAAGGCAAGCTTGTCTTCTCCTGACCAGTGGTGAGCAGTAACAAAGTAAATTTACTAAGGTCCTGTACTTCAGCAGGAGTAGTAGCAGACTGTAATATTGACCATAACATAATAACCACCTGAGATATAATTAGGTTGCCTGAGTGAGAAATGTTGAGAAACACTACTGTCGAAGACACAAGTTTGTATGACATCAATGTTGTGTCATGATTTTTTTTTTTATCTCAGGGAAGAGCAACAGTACCCACTGTGGCAAAGCATATGACCTTGATATCATATCATGGTAATTTCTTTGCTTGTTGCACCAAAGTATGACAAAATTAGAGGGAAGGCATACTTACATATATTAAATTGCATTTTAGACTGCTACAACCCATACTGCCCCTTAAACAACTATATAAAGTGATAAACAATTAATATATGTGCACAAAAACAGAAGAAAGATGTTCCTCTGAGTTGTTGTGTTCATGTCTTATTGTTGAAGCAGTGACTGAATGTGTGTTTTTTTTCTTTACTAAGCTGTGTTAAGATGCCACAGAAAACATTAATCCCTGGTTATCTGTTCAAAGTAAAAGCATTGAACAGTAATTACAAATAAGGACTTTAATTGTGGAAAACTTATTTGAGGTGACATGTTTATCATTGATGAAGCTTTACATGCTAAAACTACCAGAGGGGTAGACTTTGCAGCAGCTCCTTCAACCAGAATTAGGATCCAGCCAACTACGTTGAATCATCCTGGACTTAAAACTAGAGTATCATGGGTTTAAACACATTTTTAGCAGCTGCTAAAGCTGTTGTGATGGAAACTGAACTTGCCGCATTGCTTAGATTTGAGCCTGTGTCAGTTCATCTTTGCACATAGCCTGTGAGGCAGAGACGCTCTGTAAAGCGAAAACATTGTATTCCTGATATTTTAGATAAAAACACAGAGAGGATGGTACTGATGTGCTGTAACTTATGTTGATTGTAAACACAGCACAATGCGCAGCATGGGCACAGTCTGCTTTGTAAGTGTTAGAGGGAAACATTGCAAGAGAAAGGGCTAAAACTGGCCTTTCTGTGTCACAAATCATTCTGTTCTACTTTATTTAGCTTTTACCACGGCTTGGTTGAGGCCTTTAATCTCTTGGTTTGGTGCTGTTTTAGCCTCTGTGAGCACAGCAACACAACATGTTTGATTAATTAGGTGATGATTGTGTCATAAAAAACATTTCTTGGCAGAAAATACTATGGTGATGGTATTAACACCCCTTTACCACCCACAGTCCTTCAGTGAGGCTGAGACATCTCATATTAAGGGAGCCTATGGTTAACAGCCCCGATTGGGACCACTGATGAAGGTGGTCGTTTTTAAACACTTTTTTTTTTCTATTTTTTTATTTTTGTAAGTTGATTGTAACATATAAGTAGAAGGTATAAATGCATTTTGATAAAAACTTCTTGAGCTATTGTTAGTTGGGTCTCATTGGAAACACCACTGTTCACAATAAATAATAATCATCCTTGTAGATTGTGGGAATGAAAGCTCCCTCACTCATGGGAGGTTATGTACACAGTCTTCTCAGTTTGGCATTTTAACTTTTTACATTTTTTTGTGCAGGTTCAAATGCTTTGTGGTCACAATTTTTCAAGTGGCAGGTTGGCTTGTTTCCTGGACTAAAAAACTGACAGAGGGATTTTCTGAAATGTCAGAGGAGGATTTGAACAGAGGTATTGACTTTCTTAAACAGAGCCGCCAAGAAAAACATCATCGGAGGTCATTGTTTAGCTCTTTAATGACAACAGCAGAGATGAGTGAAAATCTCCCACCTGAGCAGCCAGTGCTGTATGTTAAAGAATAAAGGATGATCTGTTTAGTTTTTTGACCCTACACTCATGTACTCCTGAGTGAAAATAGAGATTTTCTTAAAAAAAAACCCAACTTTTCCATGATTTTTTTAAAGCAACTACTCCAGCACTTTAGCAATAATTTAACCAAACAACTGTCACTTGTATTGGAAAAATATTTGACATGAGGTTTCCATACTTTAGCTGCGGGAATGAAGTTGTTTATTTAGTTCCACCATTGCCTCTGACCACAGTATAGATTGCTGAAGATGCAGAGGCAGCAGGGAGTCATCACAATTAAGCTCCTTTTTCACAGGAAATGACCCCCGATTGCTCCTATTACTCTGATAACAGCTACCACCTCAGACACACAAACACACACTGATCTCTGTATGTGCTCATGTATGTAACATAAACCTGTCTGTAGTTTTCCATCTCTGACTGTAAGGGTCCATCAGGTCACCCGGCGCTCATTTGGTAAACGGTCTGTTTCTCTTGGCTCAGAGCTGCCGCTTTGTTGGGTTAGCATGGCTGCAGTATGGATTGCCTTAGCAGTGGCACACTACAGGCCTAATGAGATCCAGATTTGAGAAGTCTTGTGTTTTAGGGCATGATACTGACACCAGTCTCAGCTCCATAAGGCTATAACCGTCTCACTTAGCCCCCTGGATGATGTGCCTATTCTTGCCATGCCAGAGTTTCCACACAATGCTGACTGAGCTTCCCCCCTAAAGGCATTTGCACATGCACACCAATGCTTTCCGTTTGACTGTTTACATATGCACTTACTCAAAGGTCAATAAATGACTGTGAGGATGTGAAACTCCTCTAGACAATATCACTGAGGCTGGTAAGAGCTTTTGGTGGATTGTGAAATAGAGTATAATTAATATTGAAGCCTTCTTATAACTAGCAAAAGAAATCAAAACCTTCAGGATGAAGATTGACTTTTCAATAAATATCATTACCTGTATCTGCTGTTGGGGGTATGTAAGACAAATGAATGAACAAAAATGACCTTTGTATTTAGGCTGCGTCAGATGACACTGGAATACACACCAGAATGTTGTGTAACCAGACTCAACACAGACCTATGGACAATAGTCTGTTAGGAAGACCAGAGGCTAGCAGTGCTAGCAATGCTGATGTCAGTCACAATCAACTTGATATTGTCTATTATGACTACATTAGCTTGCTTACTGTCGTTGTATTTGACCAAAGTTAATCCACAATGTAGTGTTGCTACGCATAGCAATATTACTATACCACAAAACCCAAATCTAAGTCAGCGTATTTGACTAAATTCTGGTCAACAGCCTCTGGGGTGTACTGACATAACCACCTGGCTTTACGGAGACCCTTTTATAGCCTGTGTCTCAAGTGACATCACAGCATTAGCTGGAGGCCAAACACTGCAAAACTGGAGGTAGACATGGCCACAACAGGCTAGCAGCCAGCACTGGCTTCTTAAAAATGTCAGCCTATTGTGTTGTTGGGTGCTTGAATAGAGAGGGGAACAGCAATGGCTCTAAGCTTACATGCTAAGCTGCTGTGACCCTGCTTATCTTCTTCCATTTGTCAATGTTAACTTTTTCAATCCTGGAGAGTTGTTGAACCCACAGATTCAGAGAGTATTGGAATATCTTCATAAAACAAGTACAAAACAATTTGCTACTCAGCAGTGGCTAATGTGTATAGGAAACCATTTTGCAACAAGTTATGCCCACCATGAAAAAACATTATTCTGTCTACTGACACATAAAGGGTCCATAATTTCTGTCTACTTGTTGTTCAGTTCCATCAAAGTAACCTGACACACCAGTTTGACTGTTCTGTTTATCAATGGGACATGTTTTGATTGATCATTTTGTTATCTGTTATTTATTGTTTTTTCTGCCTTGTAAGATGAACTTGAGTGTGGAGAAAGGTGCCTATACATAAAATGTACACTAATTATTATTTCACAAATCAATCCGTGGAAAATTTCATGGACAGTGTTTGAAATTCTTTCAAAAAATGGAGGACGACTGAAAAATATTCTGCCTGTCATATTCCTTATGGTCCTGTCATAGGCTTGTGGGCAATTTTGACCTCAGCTTAACTAAACCATGCTCGTATCCAAATGTATCACCTTGAAACTACAAAATAGATCTGCCAGATTACTGACAGTGGATCTGGCAAATTCTGTTGCAGCTTCATGCATAATATTCGAATATGATCTTTGCAAGGTTACCATGGAAGCTCCCTTTGGATGTTCCTATTTGGATCCAAAACAGACAATAATAGTACTGATGTCTTTTTATTGGCTGCAAAAGCAAAACTGACACTCAGCACAAAGACTGACTATACTTAAAGGTAGTAATGTCCAAACACCACCAAGGGGTAGGTGTTAAATTGAGTCTAATGGCCCGCTGCAGAGACCGCATGCTCTAATGTATTTCTACAAAAGATTTAAAAACAGAGATAATTTGACTGTTCAAAAGGTTAGAATTAAACATTTAAACAAAGGGCAAAATCAACACAAAGCAATCAGCACATGTGCTGTAAGCTCTTTCTGGCCCATTTCACAGTACATTTAAAACACCATGATGACACTCAATCATCTGTATGCCTCACAATGTTGACACTGAGTCTGTGATGGTGTGATACTGGGATCATTTCACAGCGTGATATGGCTTTGTAGAAGTTTAAGTAAGGCACTGCGCAAGCTTAAAAAAGACCTACAGTCAGACACAACAACACAGCAATGCACACTTCTGTTGGCGTGGTTTTATCCTGTCTCCTCTCTGTTCCCTCTCTTTTTGTCCTCCAAAGCCGGCACAGAGAGGGGATCACTATGTTTACCCATTACACCTCTGCAACATTCACAGTGAGGGAAAAATGTCAAGGGGCATGAAAATCTGGCTTGAAACAGCACTATGAATGAGATTTCTGTTGCTTTAACCTATACATAAAATTGGCTGGTTTAACCCTTATCAGTATGTATCTATTTCCACAAAGTTGCTTCCAACATACTTATTTTAACCACCTGCCCAAAACAGTAGACAGGTGGATGTTCTGGTGAACATAGGGCCAATGGAGGACAAAGTGAGTTGGCTTATGTCAATAAGATGAACAGAAAATGAGTAAAAATGACTGAAAATGTTGTTTTTGTATGTGTTTCTTTATAAAAAAAAAAAAAAAAAAAAGTGTTTTCCTGAATTGGTTGCAAACTAACAATGGTACTATTTTGCATGCTTCATGTGATGTTTGTTCTGCTTCCCTACAAGGAGTAAGAAGGTTGAAAGAGCTTGTTTTACTTTAAGCAGCATAAACTCACAATTCTGCCTGTAAATTTCTCCAAGGAGAGTTCTCTCTAATAAGTAACCAAATCCTTTTGAAGTATTCATATTTTACTCACATTTATCATACTGTAGTGTTTTTCTTATTTTTTTTTTTAAACTTCAGACCTTTTTCTCAAACACATGAACACACACAGACATTTTCCTCTCCAGAGACATGATGGTAATCATCAGAGATGGGCAGACAAAGACATCACAACCACACGGCAGCCCTTCAGATCCCTTTGGGACGCTCACTCGGGGATTTTGTTGCTTCAACCATTCTTGCTCTGTTTCTTTTTGGGCTCTTGAAATTCCATCTTGCTTTTGCTCTCTCTTCTAAGAGAAAGAAAAAGGGGGGAGCAGGGGAAGCCCCAAACCAGTAAGAATGTAAATGAAAGCCAGATCTCCCAGTTTTGGCCCCTTCCTCTCTGTGCTGGAATCATTTGTAAAGCCGAGCAGCCAAACGCTGATAAGGTGAGAGTGAGAGAAAAGGGCACAGGACAAGCTCAGGCCTGTTACAGTGTTTTCCAACTTTTCCTTTCTGGTCCTTCCGTTTTCAGTCTTTATTCTTATTTCTTATGTCTAAACCTAACTCACTTTTTCCTTCTGTAACTCTCTTAAGTTTTCATTGAGGAGGTGTTTTATTAAAGGGAAGGTTTTGCCAAAAATGAGCAGAGAACCACTTCAATCAAACAATGGCTGAGTTTGTGTAATTGGAAAAAAAAAATTAAGTATAGATTCACTTTTTTCATACTTCTTACTGTTTATTTTTTAGAGCATACCACATTATCATGACCAATTAGTCTCTCATATTCCTTTCAAACTAAAACAAGTGATGCCACAAAAGCCTCATATAATTATGCCAGTTTAAACACGACAGGCACCTAGTGAATTTGTTTGCAAAATTCATTAGATATTATTTTCCTCTCTTTGGCGAGGAAGTGCAAATGATCAGGTTATAATCAGACCATTAGATGGCCATTATCAATTTTTTTAGGAATAAGCTGTTATCACACTGGTAGGCCAGAAGACAAATATTTATGTCTGAACCAGAGGTGACTGAAGCATGAGAGAAATCAGACAAATAGCCCTGAGCCCCTAAGTAAAGAAATTACTAAAAGCAGAAAACAAACAAAATTGATTATTAAGTTAAGAAAATTAAGCTAAGATTGTATTTACATCTCAGTGATTATTTATGAGCTGTTTTGTTGTACAGACAAAACACAGCACAGACATACACTCGCTGGCCATTTTATTAAGTAAACCCGTTTGACTTCTTCATGTATTGCTAATCAGTCAATCACATGGCAATCAATCAGTACATTTCAACATGATGATATAATGGTAATGATATCCTGAAGAAATAAAACAGAGCAACAGGTAGTTATACAACACCAGCAAGGTCTCCTCCTGGCAAAGTTTTAATTTAAATTTATTTATTTCAGAGGGACAGTGCCAGTTCATGTACATCACCTTACAGCAAAGTAAACAAGCCAGATTATAGCGATTGGTTTACTTCCATCTGTTGTCCCTGAGGAGGAACAGGTCAAAGCTGAAAAGAAAAAACAGCTGAAAGACATATTTGTCACGATTACATTCAAAGGAAGAGCAAAACTAACAAAACTTAAAAGTAACATACATAGATATTATTGCACCTTCTCTAAGTCTATTGCACATTCTCTAAAATATATTGCACGAAAAGGATATACCATTAAAAGTGATGCTCAAAGCACATCAGAGCTTCAAGATGTGCTGTTAAAGAAACAGGAAACATGAAGAACAACAGACTCAGTGGTCAGTCAAGGCAACTTATTACAGCAGATAAAAGGCACATCATGCTTACACCCCTAAAAAATCAGAAGATACTCAGCAGTGCCATCAGCTCAGAACTGGCAGATGTCAGTGGGACCCAGGTAAACCCATCTACTAGAAAGAATAACAAAAGTAAAATCCTTGATAGTTTCAACATGTCCTTTCTCAACATTGTCGGCAAAGTCAATAAATAACAAGATGTGTTCAAAACTAAACCAAAAATAAATAAACCATCACATCACATCATCAAATTAATATATGGGTTTCAAGAATGGCACAGTTGTTGGCAGAGTTCAGTGTGCCATCACAGACAGTGAGATGACCACCACCTGCAGCACTCATGCATCCCCAAACATGATACTGTCTCTGCCATGCTTGATGGTAGCTCCTGTCCATGCTGGAGATGATGCTTCGCCTGACCTTCTGTGTACCCTTACAAAAGCAGGAGGGGGTTTACGCTGGAAACTAGACTCATCCAACCACATAATCTTCTTCCAAGTCCAGGCTGTCCAGTTTTTGTGTGCGTGGATCCAACGATGTGGGGCTAACTTCTGTCTCTCATTGATCCGGGGCTTCATGACAGCCTTGCAGGACCATAAGCCAGGATGTAGGAGTCGACATGCACAGTGCAGTAAGAACACTGGACACCAGTTTGGTTTGACCACTGCTGCTGAAGCTTACGAGATGTTGTGCGGCGGTATTCCCTGCACATGCAGATCAGTATGCAGTCATTTCTTGCTGAAGAAACACTTGGACGCCCAGATCTTGGCTTGTCTTCCAGGCTGTTGGTTTGTTTTTGTTTCTAACAGCTGAGTGACTGCATCTGTACTTTCTGGGTATCTGGCGGCAGCTGTATTCTTCCGGGCTGAGAATCTGTAACCTCGAGGTGTGTTTCCTGTGTTAGGTTCCTTGTTTGGGCTATTTTTATCTCTGAAGAACTTTCAAACGCGCTGCTTTATATTGACACAAAGCACAACAAAAATAGCATATTCAATAAAAAGCAAAATCTTTGATCAGTGGTACCAAAATGATGCAATAGTCTAAATTTCTTCTGTATTTCTATGGAACCAATCAATTGTAAGTTTTTAATGGCTTTTTATGATTTGTCAGTTGATGAAAATGAATTATAAACAATTCTATCTAAGAAAGCTTTCTTTACTTTACAACATGTGTTTCAAAACTGCTTTAAACCTTTGCAATGACAGTTGCATGATTAAAGTCTGCACTGTTTAATGTCTAAAGGTCTATGCATGATCTCTCAAAGCTTATTCTCTTTTGAACAGCTCTCTGCATCTTTAAGCAAGCTCATTAGTGGAAGTCGGCGCTCTGATGTCATTCAAGCTCTGCAACCAATTATGTGTGGTTTGGGGAGATTCAATGGCAGAAACTTAATGTCTTCCTTGGTTTTTGAGCCTCAATGTCAATGTGTCAGTCACCCGCCCCTCTAGCCCTTAACCCTACCCCACGGCACCACCACCACACAACCTCCCCTCCTCCAGAAACCACATTTCCAAGCTGCTTGTTCCATTGCAAGCAATTAAATGTCAGGTCACGAGCGCAGCAGCGGCTGGGTCCTGTTTCAGTGTGTCATGGTGCACGTTTAAAGCAGATTTAAGTAAATGGGGCACCATGAGTACATCAGCAGACTGTACAGCGATACAAACCAGCTGGCTTCCTTGGCTAATTTGCCCCATGATGGAAAGTGAAAGACAAGCTAAAGGAATTTTAATTTTATTTGAAAAGTGTTTCTTAAAGTGAAGTCCAGGGTTTCCCCCTTTCACCCTGAGTGATGGCAGCAGCAGAGCAATCACACGGGCTGACACACTTACATGTTAAGGCATGCACACACAAAAGCTCACAGCATCACGGGAGAGTAGAATAAATTCTTCTATTTTTGACTCCTCATTTTTCAGGCATTCCCTCTTTTTGCCTTCATACTTTTGTAAATCAGAAAAAGAAGTAGACGACAGCCAGAAGGGACAGCAGAACCTCCAGAGTCACAAAGTTTCCATTCAAACATCCCTCTCCCACTTTCCCATACTATCAACTGTGCGCCAATGAGTCTTGACTTCCAATCAAACTATTTTCATTTGATTATAACCCTGCAATGTTTAAAGGATAAAGTAACAGTACTGTTTATACTTGGGACAGTCCAAAATTTGCAGTTGTCTTTTACCAGCAAAGTGCAGTCACAATCAAAGTTGTCAAGATATTTTAAATTCGCCAGTTCATGGGAATAAATAACATCCTTCATACAACTTTGTAGAAAGTCTGTCTTACAGATATGATGTTATTTCCAGAGCGTTGTTTTGTAAAGTCTATCAGTTCTCGCTGACTTGTACTCATGCAATGATGTGCTGATTTGCTCCTGAAACAGCCATTCTGTTTGTCCATCTAAAACTGGATGCTCAAAATGTATGTTAAAAGGGTTAGTTCAGGATTTTTGAACTGGGGTTTTATGAGGTACAAAGCACTAACCTCAACATTACTGAACAAGTATATCACATCTGAGTTTAGCATGTCATTTGTTGTTTTCCAATTCCAAATCAACTAAAAAAGTGGGTTTTTTTAAACTGTTAAACTTAATGAAATCATAATCAAACTTGTCTTAGTCTATATACATTATATATATATATATATATATATATATACACACACACATATATATATATGTATGTATATATGTATGTATATACAAAACCCAAAACCAGTGAAGTTGGCACGTTGTGTAAATCGTAAATAAAGACAGAATACAATGATTTGCAAATCCTTTTCAACCTATATTCAATTGAATACACAGCAAAGACAAGATACTTAACGTTCGAACTGGTAAACTGTGTTATTTTTTGCAAATATTAGCTCATTTTGAATTTGATGCCTGCAACATGTTTCAAAAAAGCTGGCACAAGTGGCAAAAAAGACTGAGAAAGTTGAGGAATGCTCATCAAACACTTATTTGGAACATCCCACAGGTGAACAGGCTAATTGAGAACAGGTGGGTGCCATGATTGGGTATAAAAGCAGCTTCCCTGAAATGGTCAGTCATTCACAAACAAGGATGGGGCGAGGGTCACCACTTTGTGAACAAATGCGTGAGCAAATTGTCGAACAGTTTAAGAACAACATTTCTCAACGAGTTATTGCAAGGAATTTAGGGATTTCATCATCTACGGTCCGTAATATCATCAAAAGGATCAGAGAATCTGGAGAAATTACTGCACGTAAGCGGCAAGGCCGAAAACCAACATGGAATGCCCGTGACCTTCGATCCCTCAGGCGGTACTGCATCAAAAACCGGCATCACTGTGTAAAGGATATCACCACATGGGCTCAGGAACACTTCAGAAAACCACTGTCAGTAACTACAGTTCGTCGCTACATCTGTAAGTGCAGGTTAAAACTCTACTATGCAAAGTGAAAGCCATTTATCAATAACACCCAGAAGCGCCGCCAGCTTCGCTGGGCCCGAGCTCATCTAAGATGGACTGATACAAAGTGGAAAAGTGTTCTGTGGTCTGACGAGTCCACATTTCAAATTGTTTTTGGAAAGTGTGGTCGTCGTGTCCTCCAGACCAAAGAGGAAAAGAACCAGCCGGACTGTTATAGGTGCAAAGTTCAAAAGCCAGCATCTGTGATGGTATGGGGGTGTATTAGTGCCCAAGGCATGGGTAACTTACACATCTGTGAAGGCACCATTAATGCTGAAAGGTACATACAGGTTTTGGAGCAACATATGTTGCCATCCAAGCAACATCTTTTTCATGGACGCCCCTGCTTATTTCAGCAAGACAATGCCAAGCCACATTCTGCACGTGTTACAACAGTGGAGACCCCGGACTGTTGAACAACTTAAGCTGTAAATCAAGCAAGAATGGGAAAGAATTCCACCCGAAAAGCTTCAAAAATTGGTCTCCTCAGTTCCCAAATGTTTACTGAGTGTTTTTAAAAGGAAAGACAATGTAACACAGTGGTAAAAATGCCCCTGTGCAAACTTTTTTGCAATGTGTTGCTGCCATTAAATTCTAAGTTGATGATTATTCGCAAAAGAAAATAAAGTTTCTCAGTTCGAACATTAAAGATCTTGTCTTTGCAGTGTATTCAATTGAATATAAGTTGAAAAGGATTTGCAAATCGTTGTATTCTGTTTTTATTTACGATTTACACAACGTGCCAACTTCACTGGTTTTGGGTTTTGTATATATCCATATATATATATTCCCACCAGAAGCATTGTGTTTGATTATTACTCTGATTTCCCAAAAAATCATGTACAAATATAAACTGAATAAATGAAATCATCATTATGAACACTGAAAGTATAGGTGGCCTATCTATCAGGTGAAAATTACTGACTTGGGATCCAGCCGTAGTTGGCACAGAAGCTAGAGCTGCATGTAGCTGGACATGGGGCCACCTTCTCTGTTTAATTTACAGAGTTTAAATGAAAATAAACTTCAAAAACAGCACAGGGTAATAGCATGCTATCTATAATTTCTTGACAACAATTTACTTTTCAACTACCAAGCTGTTTTATTTTGGCACTACCGTAATAGCACTTGACACTGCAGTTTGCTACGTGTTAAATTGACAGAGGGATCAATCAGAAGACCAGGTGAACATGGCTGCAAGGGAGGATTATTAATTAACAGAGACAAGATACTCTGTCAGAAAACTGCTTCTTCCAGAATTTTTGTCTCAGAACAGTATTTCAGTTAAAAAGCCTAACTGAGCTATAATCTTAGTTTGATGTAACAGTGTATGTAAATGCACCAACTGTATATTTTCCCCTACACTGTGGCAGGGCTTGCAGATGGAGAGGGAGGGGGTTAACATAAAAAAGTATGTATCATGTATGTTTGAGTCTCTGAGACAAACATGCGCAAAGTGAAGGAAGTGTAACCTATTTCTCTTTTTAGAAAGTCACCTATCCATACATTTGCACTTTGGGTTTAATATTGCAGATAATATACCTGATATGTTCTTTACAAAGGTTTAAAAGTCACAAATCACACCATTAAAGTAAAGGTTGATGATTGTTCTTCAATTGTGGGTAATGTTTTCACTCTCTAAAGAATTCATTTTCTTGCCATTGTTTCCAAGTGATTAGTATATCTGTTCTATCTAGTAAAGTAAATTGAAATCCCATTCACACTTGCAAAAAGCCCTGAAATCATCCAGACTTCACCCGGTCAAGCCGTATGTGTGACGCAAACAGATGAGTTTTTCTCTCAGACTTTACCTGGATAATTTCCTCTCACCCCCCTAATATTTTATCCACCAAAAATCCAAGAGAGCTGTAGCGTAATTGCTTCATAAAATTGCCAGGTAATTCACTGAGGCGAGTGGGGAGGGGTGCTGTATGATGTTGATACCATTTTACACTGAGGTAAGAATATGAATTGTTTATCTGCTATCACATTATGAAGACTGACTTCTGCTGTGTATGTTTGACGTCATGTGACACCCCCCTTCACAGCTTCTCCTCCGTCCAGCAGGGACTACTCCCTGCTGAGAGGAGCAAGTGTGAACGACCATGTCAGGGCATGTCCTGGTCTGGCTGCCTGGGTATTATGCTAATAATATTAGGCGTTGCATTTGTGAAAAAGGCTTGAGTGTTTTGGGAATGAAGGAGGTAAACGATACCACAATGTGAGCTTCAGCTGTGAAGTCAACCTGTAATATCTGAGAATAAGCATTAAAAATTCTGGTCCAAATTTTTCCAAGGTTAAGGCAGGACCAAAACATGTGAATAAGATCTGCTGGTTGGCCGAGATAATTGGGACATGACGGATCAACACATAAAAATACATTTGCCAGCCTTGTGTTAGTCAAATGAACATTTAAAACAGTTTTAAGTTGTATTAAGTAGTGCTGCACATGGGGAAGAATAATATATTAGGCTGAGTACTGTCTCCCATTGAATGTCTGTCATTTCTATTTCCATGTCTTTTTTTTCAGAGTGTCCTAGAGTTCCAGCTTAGGTGAAGTGTAACGTTATTTATGTCTTGGTAAAGGATAGAAATCAGGCCTTTGCAAGGGGAGATAATAAGCGATAAGATCCATGATGTTTTTGGGAGGGAGATCAGAAATGAGGGACTGCCAATCTGGATAAAATGCCATTCTAGAGGGTATCTAAAGAAGTGATCTTTAGGTGGATTGAATAACTTAGAGATTTGGGTAAAAGAGCAAAATTTGTTGTCAATACCCAGTTTTATTTCATGAAATCAAGTGATTGGTTTAAAGTCACAAAACATGTCGTTAGTCACTGCATTAATCTTCGCATTTACGCTTTGGTAATGTGTTTAAAAAACCACTCAGAACTTATATGTGGTACCAAGAATGGTATTAGTGTTTTGTTTTGTCTCTGTCTGGACATAGTTGTGTGTCAGTACCAATCAGTGCTGTGGGACTTCAGAGATCAGCAGGTCACTTAAGCTCCAGCTCCATGTTTTATTTTTGTGTTTTGTTTGGGTGCTTGTCAGGGGATCGGGTATTTTAGTTTTCCCAGTGACTGATGGGCCTTGTTGTTTACGGAAGCACAGTTATACGAGCGACTGGGCAGCACAGTGGTTCCAAATGAGACCCTGTGGGCTCAGTAATGGCCACCCTATAACCTGCTGAGGTTTGCTGAGAGGGCAACTAGTGTCTTTGCTGGCCACCATAAACCGTTTTACTGCTCACTCACAATGTAGGCGCTGTGCTCAGCCTCTATTTGCAACATCCTCCATGTTCAATGTTTGGAATGAGAGGGATTAATAGTGGTAGGGGTCTTGGTGAAAAAGCTAGAAAAAGGAGTTAGTGGCAATGGATTTCACAAGCTTCCTGATGTGCTGCTGACATCCCCCCTGGGATTTGTCACTCGGGACCTTTCCCCTTTACTACATCAGGAAGGCACAATGCCAGGAGCTATTTAGAGAGGGTAGAAGGGAGGGGAGAGAAAGTCAAGACAGCTGGATGGAGATAAAACAGAAAACACTAAAAAGATGACAAAATACAGATTCTAATAACATTTCTTCCCTCCTGCCACATACATAAAGCGAAGTTAATAAAAACATAGAAGAGCAGTGAGTGCCTCCCCCAGTTATTAGCCAGGAACATGTCAGTGCCAAAAGAGAAATAGCAATCGTTGTCAAGAATGTTTAGATTAGAGAGCAACGGATCCTCCATAATTCCTCACACTGTAATCTTTTGTCTTTTCTTCTTCTACAACATAAACCTCCAGTCCTCTGATCAGCCATTCAACAGCCACAAACGTCCTTTTAAGAGCTCAAAGCTAATACGTATAAACAGGCACTAATGTAGTGATTGGTCAAGAAAACCAATGAAGCACATCAGCTGCAGACGATCTATTATCCTCGTGTTTGATCTGAGCAGTCACTTAAACTAAGACCACAGTGTTTGGCTGTGCTTCGTCTGTGTTTACATGATGTGCAGCAGGATACAACAGCTGCAGAGGAAAAGACAGGATATGTATTATAATGCTGAGCATGCATGTGTGAACGGTGGCTCATAGGAGGACTGCTTGGGGGTGGGCAGTTTGTTTACTGTAAGGTGTGCTTCTCACTCTCCTCAACTACTCCTCCCCCCAAATCTGTCTGTACCTCTGTCACAGCTTTTACATCCTGGGAATCATTATTGGTTTATTTCCTCTGCACTTTCCTTTAAACCCTTTTTTATTTGCAAGATTGGATATGCTTCTTAAAAGCAATGTCAGCATCAAAACTGCTATGTAGTCTGTTTGGGGCCCTTTTATATCTCACATATGGGGTTAGACAGATCTTTGGTACTTTCCTCTTATAGACAGAAACTTTAAAACAGTGGGTTCCCTCCTGTTGGTCCTTGCATTGCTCTCAACAAGGAAAGTAAGAAAACTAAAACAGCTAGCTCTGCTATGAGCTCTGCTCTCTGAAAAATAGTATCAAGCTAGTGCATAGCAATGACTTGATTAAACAATTCATCAACAATTGAAGTTTTCAGAAAGAAAGGGGCTGTTGCGTGTAACCTCTCTCAGGCTGAAGGTACACTGATTTCCACTTCTACATGCATAATTGATTTAATGAATGAATGAATGAATGAATATTTTTATTTCAGTTACATATATGTTCAATCAACTGATACTATCAATTAGATGGCTAATCAAGCTGCAATATTCTAGGATTCTGTTTGCCATGCCTGCAATGCCAGCATCAGTGCTGCACTTTTGCTTTAAATCCAAAAAACAGCTCAGCATTTCCTTGAAGGCATTGGCTAGGGGTTTCAGACACTCCCTCATTCTTCTCAAAGTCTGTATGTAAGATAAGTCTGCAAGGAGCCATGAGGCCAAAGCATATGCACAAAAATCAAACTAAATTCTACTGCTACAATAAATGTTTTTAACCAGTGATTCCCAAATGGTGTGTTGAGGAACATTGGTGCACTTTTTGGTTAGTTTTGGTGTGCTCTTGAAATTATTCCTATTTCTTATTTTACAACCTTTCAACAGCTAATGATAATGTTTTTAATTTACTCAATCAGCATTTTGGGTTCATCAATTTCCATATACAGCTGAAGTTTTTGTAACTTAAAAAAAAATGAGTAGAAAACCTTCAAGGAAATGCCATCCTTTGCAGCTAGGAGAATTAGTGTGTGAAAGTAATTTTTTTTGGTCTGTCTTGTTTCTTAGAGTATCTTATTTAAAGGTCCCATGTTCTGGTGTGTTGACCATTTGCATCATTTCTTGGAAGTTTATCAAGCAACGATTTAATTAAAGTTGAATAAAAAAAGGAATAAAAAAAGGAACAATTTCTCCTCTGTAGAGGATCAGATGCAGCTCTATTTCCCTCCTCTTTGGAAACACTCAGATCTGAGGGGGCGGGGAGGCTATATGATAATGAGCTCTGCACTGATCGGCTGCCCAAATGATGTCTAATGGGAAGGGGAGGAGGGGGTTACAGCAGCGGGGCAGACTTTCAAAATAGTCATGACGACTGCCTGTGATGAACAGAAAACCCCCATGTAGGTGGAGGGTGTAGCTGTTACATAATAAACCCAAGGAAGTAAAACACAAGTGTCTTGTGGGGCATTTCTCCTCTGGTAAATGGTGTCATGTTCTTTTGCCCCATTAATTCAACATTAAAAGCAAAGAAAATTGACTTTGCAGGACATGGGACCTTTAAAAAGTATGACTTGACAGTTTTAATTGCGTATTACATAATTGATGAAATTTAACATTTATGTAGTTAGTTATGCAGTCAGTCAGTAGTTCATGCGGACATCACACAGAGAAACCTAAAGAACCTAAAGGGCCATTTTCACTGGCTACACATGAACACTGTATACTCAGTCTCTGGCAGTCCACACCATTAAGGAAGTTTTCTGAACAATAGGTTTTCTGTGACCTAAAATGCAGTTTGTAAATGTAAAAAGGACAAAACAGAAAGGGGGAACAACCTTTTCAAAAATACCCTTCTAAGCCTTAAACTGACCTTTTCCTGAGAAGCTGGGAGTGTAACTTCTCCAGTGTGTCAGGTTTATACAGAAGTGTCCCTGGTTTGATACAGTAAAAGCTTAGAGCTTAAACACCTCTGTTTTGCACTTTCTTATGGTATTCTATACCCAGGTAAGAGAGAGTATGGTTTTCTGATGTAGAAAGAAAGTTATGAGAGTTGTGATTATGACCGACTTTAATAAATAAATAAATAAATAAACGAAAACAAGGCAGGGGTATAGTCTCCTATTGTTCCTGTTAATTCTTCCCTTGCTTGCTTAATAAATCACTTATACTCCAATGATGGTAAAAGTCCAAAAAGAACTAAAAACTGCAGTTCATCCTTCTCTTTGTCAGCAGGCTTTGAACCCCATCATGGCCCTTTGAAACAGTGAAACTACTTTGCATTTTTGCAAATGTCTGACGCCACATCATACACAGTATTTTGTTTCAAGCATTCCTCTGGCTTTTATCCCTGTCTTTCTGAATAACATGCAACATAGCCCTCCAGAATCTCTTTCTGTTACTTTGTCAATGTCTTGAGCAGTAATAAAAAGAATGCAGACAGGCTATGTTTCAGTCAGCAGAGAGGGAAAACTGGAAAATATTTCAGAGTGTCTTCAGACATTATTCATACAGTCAGAGACTCATGAAAGCACATACAGTTTAAGTCTGATAGCTCCATCATGGTCATTTCATATAAGTGGGAAACAGATTATAAGACGTCACTTTCCCATGATTATTGGTAATAAGTGGATGAGTTGAATGGAAACAGAGTACAGATGGTCATCAAATCTGTTCCCAGGCAGTTGCCCAAATGTTGTTTCTTCCAGGACAGCTGACAATTTTAAGCTCATTCTGGACACTCTATTTGGGCATTTGAGCAACTCAGAACAAAAATTCCAACAACACATAATTCAGTACTGGCCCATTTCCTTGCGAGGTCTTCATTAAAATCCAACATATTGGTACCTGTCATTTTGTTTTCCATCACAATATACAGGATTCCTCTGTTCTACCTCTGCAACACAGGTGGGGTTGTCATGGTGTGGCTGTGTTTTATTGCTGTAACTACAACAATAAGGACATAGAAGCCACAGTGTAGCTGGCTCATAGTCCGTGGAATTTTCATAGGAAGGAGACAGGTTTTATTCCAAAGATATTCGCAAGCACCTGCATTTGCTGCTTGTATTTTCCTTGGATGGTGAAGGCATGACTTGCCTTACTCTGCCTCTAGTTGACAGTTATTTGTTATTACCTTGATTGGTTGGTTGCAGTATGGAGTACACCAGTCAAAGGCAGAGTGTGGATGTTGTACTTAGTGGTTTTCTGGGTTATTGAACAAAGCAAACAGCTGTTGGTGCTTTATCTGTTGTGTCTTTGTTGGTCAAGTCCCCTTTATTTTCCTCCTCATTTTTGTCTTGTGCTTCCTGTATTATGATGTACTTACCATTGTCTCTTGTTTCAGATTTACCTGCTTTCTGTCCTTCCTGGCTATTTTCAGGCATCTGTGATGACCTGATGTGTTTCACTTGTGTCTCATTGTCCCCTAGTCTTTAGTGTTTTTAAACTCCCATGTCTTTCCTTTGTTGCTAGTTTAGCATTCTGTTTCTGTGTTGTTTTTCCTAGTTTTGTTCTGACTACTACATTTATTTGACTGCTTTTTGCCTTAAATCATTTGTCAAAACACTAAATCCTGCTCCTGATTTAAGTAACCTTGAATAATACTTAATGTTTTGCATTAGGATCTCTGTTCACTGGTTCAGTATCACACTTTTTATCACTATTTTCTACTATCTTGCCTCTCTCATTAGTATTTTATAATAATCATAACTACCTGGAGTCAAGAAGCAGGAGCTGAGTGACTATGGGCAAACACAGAAAGTCTATTGTCTAAGTTTACTCAATATGCAAAAGCAGTCTGTAGAGTGGTGCAGTAATAATTCCTAAAATGCTGAGGTTCACTGGAATTTTTGCACTTCCAGTTTCCTCATCCTAAACATTGGGGGATTTTTAATATGTTTTTGGATATATGCTTGAAGTAATGTCAGCATCTCTGACCACTGAGTGATCTAAAGGGTCTATAGTTTCAGGTAAAATTATCATCTGAATGACACTATTAAATATTATATCAAGGAGTGCTCAGAGAGCACAAACCTCCGCCAAATGTGGGAAACAGCCTAGTCACTTGTCCCTTGTGCCATGACCAAAATTCACTGAAAATGTCAGCAAAATCCACTAAAAACTTTTGTATTCATAGTGGGAATGTGGAAAACTGTTCTAACGTTCAGTGTTTACAAATCCTTAAAAAAAATCTTGGATCTGAAAACAGCTTTGGATCACTTCAAAAATCTTACTGCATGGTCCTTTTTCCATTTTTAATCCACCTGAAAATTTCATAACTTTTTGAGTTATCATGTTAACAAACTAACAAACAAACTAACGCCAGCAAATATATAACTTCCTCAGAGGTAATAAAGTGTGAGTTGCTGTCTCCCATTGTGAAGTATGGGCTATCTTTGCTGTGCTAACATAACCCACAGTGGGGCCAGTAGCATGTCCTATGTCATTTGCTTGATGCTAACAAAACGTTGAAATTGCCATTGAGGGTCAAACACATAGCGTCTGATAGTGCTAATTCAAAATAAGAAAAAATTTACTATACTCAACAACATGAAGAAAATTACTTTTTAAATTAATCATCACTGACCAAAATTCAGTAAAACAGATTGTTTCTTGAGTAAAGAGATGTTAAATTAGTTTCTTATCATCTCTCTTCTTCTTTTCTTATGGTTGCTAAAGGCAAACAGCATTCAAGGATGCTACAGTCAGTCTGGCAGATAGTACAACCAGGCACCTCTGAAATGATAAGCTAAATCTAATTTTAGGAAACAATAAAAATTATGCAGAATATTTCAGTTGCCCAGCTTCAAGGTCCCATACTTGACAACTTTCTGAAAAATTTACACTGCTCTCAGATGTCCCCAAAAACTTAGTTTTAAAGTTTGTTTGTTTGTTTTTTTACTCAGGATCTGGATTATGGTACTCCTATAACCCTTCTGGTTCCATCCTGCTCAAAACAGGCTATTTTACCAAAAATCTTCATGAGCTGTCTTACCAGACTCCTTTAATAAAGTGGATGTTGCTTACGCTATCCAGTGCTGTGCTCTATTGTTTACTGTGGCTGCACAGACATGTCTAGTCATGTTCCTACCACTGGAATAATAATTTTGGACTGAATAAACTCTGAGCCAGTTCAGTGAGTGTCAAATGCCCTAATGACATAAATTGTGGGAGACATTTTAGACTGACAGGCGACATTTTCTTCACGTTTGAGGGAGTTGTAGACAAGCCATGGACAGATGTTTTGTTTTTTTGTTTTTTTTTTTTATCTCAAGGCGAATATTTTGCCAGCATTTGTGTGTTTTTCTGCAAGATAACTTGGAAATTTGCAAGGAATGTTACTCATTGTACAAGGAGTATGTGATTAGATTTTGGTGGTGATTGAAATCCAAATGTGGATCCAAGAATTTTTTAATGAATTTGTGAACATCAGGAGATTTAAAAAAAAAAAAAAAAAAAAAAAGCCAAAAATTTTACCTCAAAGGAGGATCAATGAAGGTTTTATATTATCTTATCATAAATAGTGTCAGAAATGCCTTGATTAAGGTTTGTGCTCTTGGTGCACTTCTAGTTGTTTAATGCCATTAAAATGTGTAACAAATTCTTTAAAAATCTCCTGAATTTGATTCAGGATTAGGAGGACGACCAAATATAATCTCTTCTCCCTTGTGCCATGACCAACATTGCCAGAAAATTACATCAATATCCGTAAAAAAAATTTAAGCTTTTTTTGTCCTATCTCAGGATGTTATTGAATCCTTGAAAAAATTCCAGGATCTGAGTCTGGATCACTACCAAAATCTAACCACTCCATCCTTGTATCATGACAACAAAAAAGAAATCATTAAACCTGTCCTTAATCTTATGAGCTATCTTGCTTACAGACAGACAAACACACAGATAAATGCTGCTAAAAACATAAAACCTCTGGGCAAAAATAAAATTCACGGCTTATCCCTGTTGTGGCTTCCTTATGACTTCCCTGACTTATGAGGAGCAAGGAATGATCTTCAATGAAAAACAAAAAAACAATTAGAGTCAGGACATTTGGGGTGATACCACATATTGGAAGTAACAAAAACGGACTGTCTGTTAAGTGCTGGGAAAAAATGATTATGACACTATGTAGACTTGAAACACTCACTTCACAGACTAACGCACCCTCTCACTCCAATGCTGTTTCTCTTTCTAGGCATACATTCCAGCAAGACATGGAAGAGTGATTAGAGGGGGAACAAAGCCGATTACATCTCCAGGCCATGTTTGTATATTTTTCCAATTGGGACTTAATGTTTGTTTTTGGGTCTCGATCCAGCACTCCCTAATTGCTCATGTGATTTTTCTATGATGGCTCATAATTGGTTTATAAAGATAGACACCTCCCCATGCCTGACCTTTAACATTACTACAGGAAATTTAAGGGCGAGGGGGATATTTTTTCCAGAAACCTTTGGCCCACTTTAGAGGATGTGCATTTGCATATGTTTTTTTCCCTTTTTTGAGTGTGTGAGTGAGGCTGTAATGGTACCCCAGGCCTGACAGACAGGTAGAATCATGGTCTTTAAAAAGCAAAGTTTTCTCAGGAAACAAAGTTCAGCAACAGTATCTGTCACCTTTGACCTCAGGCTCTTAATGGTGACTCCTGAGAGCTTGTTTTCATTCTTTACATTTACCTCATTCCCTCTAACACACCCCACCCACTCCTGTTTGACACTTGTTTTCCTCCATTGCTCTATGCCCCAGCTCTTTTGGGCCGTATTAAAGTCAATTTACACAATTAAAGGAGAATGCGTGAAAAGTTAGCACGTTGCTCCTCTCCAGCCAAATATGTAATC
Organism: Cetoscarus ocellatus; assembly: GCA_037902135.1. Taxonomy (NCBI): domain Eukaryota; kingdom Metazoa; phylum Chordata; class Actinopteri; order Labriformes; family Labridae; genus Cetoscarus; species Cetoscarus ocellatus. The sequence goes on from JBAMNC010000868.1 coordinate 208,681, forward strand.
GAGCCAACTGCAGCTGTTCAAGTGGGATCCTGTAACACATTCATATGTTCCATTAGCATTGCTCTCAGGAGCTGGCGTTGGAGTGACCAGCTCCAGATGTTCTCAGCAGCAGTGAAAAAACTCACAGGATACAACAGGGGCGATGAGGAGATGTGTTTTCTGTCACAAGAGAAGGATGAGGATGGTTCCCAGTGGGTTTAGATACCCTAAAAGGGGCTCTATTTTTACCCTCTCTGGGTGTACTGAGCTGCTTCTGATCAGGTGGTTTCTCTTTGCCAAAACCCTCCAGAGTGATCGTGCCCTCCAAGCCCTCTGAATGATAACACTTTAGTGTCTCTGTGGTTACATGTTGGTTCTAGGAAACTGAGCACGCTGTGGTTGTGATTCAGCCACATTTGGGAGGGCAGTAAACATCTGTGGTGGTTTGAGAGCAGAGCTGATCAACAAAGACAGATCAATCGATGGGAAATTCCCCTCTCATTTTTGCATTTGCTCATACAGTAGTCTGTGAACTTACTTGTCTTAAAACCATGCCCAATGAAAGATCCACAAATGTCAAAATTTCCATTTCATTTAGCAGAAAGCTTGGCCCCTGATTTGCAGCACATAAACTACTGTTGTACATGCTACTGTCGGTACACTTTGTCCAAACCAAACAGCTGTGTTCTCAGGGGAAAGTTATTATCGGCAGGGCTCTCCATAGGAAGTCTGTGCAGAATGAATCTACAAACTTGACTCTCATGACTCAGGGTTTCCCTTGTCTAATAGTTAAATGCTGTAAACTCCACATAAGCATCCATTCAAATTGTGCGGATTAGCATGTTTTTGACTGTGTTGAACAAAAACTTGATTGTTAATAAGTTAAACCAAAAGCTGCGGTTAAGCTCCTGACCAAAGAGATTAAAACCAACACAATGACCAACCATTCAATCCAGTATTCAAATGTAGTCATTTTTTTCCAAGCCAAGTGTTTACAATCTGTGAATTAGTGCAGATTGTAGGTCAGAGAGGTCAGCAGACCACAGCTTCTTGGTTTCACAATAAGTTTCCTCAGTCCTCTGTGGTAGTTTGAAGAGTCCTCACCTGGTGTCCTTAAGTTTACATCTGTGTGTGTGTGTGTTTGTGTATGTGTTTGTGCGTCTGCTTGTGCCTGAGTGTTTGTATGTGTTGAATGTGGGTTGCAGGGTGGGATGGGTTTTTATATTTTATTTTGTATCCCTTGGCACGCATCTGCTTGAGTTCTCGAATGTACAGCACTTTGTGCTACATTTTTTTGTATGAAAAGTGCTTTATAAATAAAGTTTGATTGATTGATTGATTGATTGATTGATATAGTGGTTGCCGCAGACAGTTACAGCACCTCTGTGGTCATATGGCCATGACAGTTTTGGTATGGTATCTTCAAAAGTTTGATTTCATTGAGCAGTGCCCATGGCTCTTCCTGACCAAAACCACCTACCTGCTGACAGCATAACACTTTGCACTTTTTCTCATGCATGGAAAAACACACAGCTGAATTGGATATTTGGGTATGACTATACTCTTAAGAGAAGGGCTGTTTGCATCAGAAAAGGAAGTGAAAACATTCACAAAACAGCACACATTTAGGGTGCAGTGGCATTCAGTACCGAGCTAAGCACATTTAACCCGTAATTCTGGTTTGTGTGGTGTGAGAGCTCCATGATGTGCTTGAGCATTTCAGTTGCCCCGGCAAGCTATGAGGAGGTGTGCCTCAGCACAGCACGCTTGCTCATGTACAAGCACATAGGGAAGCAATGTGAATTCAGCACAATCCCACCTCACATGATTTTAGAAAATTGCAGATTGTCTGCAGGCTGTATTTAAGCAAAATGAATAAGACTAAAGTCCTTTTCACACGGGATTAGTATTACATCTGACAATTTGTAATAACTGCAAAGAACATCTGCTTTATATTCTTTGCAAATTGACCGTGTCTGTTATTAGTAAAGTAAAACTCTCAGGGAAAACAATCTACCATGTTTCAGCACACACTGTAAGGTCAATTATTAGAAGTTTTGTAATATATGCAGCTTCTTTCTGCATGAAGCTGCTCAGGGGAGACCAGTTTTGCATGACTGTGCCTCACACTCATATTTCAAATTGCAGTTGGCATAAGAGGGCTGTGTTACATCAAAATGACTTAAAATTTTCTGAAGTTTCAGTTGTGTGTCTGTCATGCTCTCTGTTGTGCTGACTGTGAGTGTCCAGCCCTGTGAGCTGTGAGCATGGTATGACAAAATCTTGCACAGGCCTGGTTGCAGGTGAAGCAGTGGGAGTAAAGGCCAAAGGAGGTTAGGTCATATCACCAGTCCTAGTGTAAATAGAACTGATGATGCTGTCTCAGGCCTGTTTAATGCTCAACACATCTACAAGAATATATATCCTCATATAAAACCCATACCTCTTCATCTGTTTACTCTACAAGTATATTTCTTCCCCCTTGTCCCTCCTCTCATGACCGAGCAGGTATATGGACCATCTCTTCCCCCTCTTCCATCTCAGTCGCAAGAGTAAACACAACAACTCCTCATTGTGGTTCTCCATGTTGTGAACAAGTAATTTTTTCCCTAACATGGCAGTTTGTGTCTGTGCAACCATTTGTGTGGAAAGCATAACTGAGTCTTTACTTGTAAGCACAAGTTTCATCTGCTCCTTCTGCATCAATACATACCATAGCCTCTGTGTAGAAACCCAAACAAGTTCCAACATAGAGGGGCTGTGCTAATTGTTATCTCATTCACTTCACTAAGAATTGATCCTTTATACAAAATAATCTAACAAATTACCTAATAAATAGACAAATACATAAATAATCTTATAATATTTCTTGAACCATAAAGAAAAGGGGATAAACCATTCACCACCCATGCAAAGATAATCATTGTTTAATATTTGATAACATCTTAACCTTTACTTTGGCACCAAATGTATTTTGTGGGAAAAAAGGTAAGTAATACAAGTAATACAGATGTATTTCACATGGAATTAATAGGTGACTTTAGATTGTTCCATTGAAAGGAAAAATTTTAATTTTCCTTTTGTCTTTTTTTCTGTGGTAATTTTGATGATCTGCTGATGCCAGTTCTGCCTCTGGGCTGACAACAGCTCATCAAAATAAGACACTGGGGTTGAAATACTTTTTTTTAGTAACAGAGGAGATAAGAGCAGTATTACACTAATAAGACAAAACAGCTTTAAAGGACCACCAAATTCACAGCCTTGATGGGTTTTTTTCTCCAACTACAATTGAAGTGTAAAAATCTCATTTTTGCTATCCTCCAGATATGAATGATTTGTATTTATCTTATTTAGTCTTAGGACAATAAACTGGCCAAGTGTTCGCATTCGGACTCAAACACTTCATTCCTTTCTTTTACTCCATATTGTTGGTCAAGGTCAGGTTTCGGAAGCACATGCCGGGTCGGCACTTCACCATTCATCATCCTTGACGTCTCATCTGCACCACCAGCAATGTTAACCCTACATCATTAATAGAGGTTTATATTCATAATTTACGGGTGCAAGGGTGCAAACCCTACACCCCGAGGTGTCCGCAGGCAAAGGACCCGAACCCCTTTCAGCCGCATTACCAACTGTTCTAACCGGCAGCAGAGTCCTTGGAAGTCAGCTTGCATTTCCCCAGCTACCAAACCAACTTCCAAGTATGTTTCTATCAGGTCTTCAACATGCCACCCTCCGATCCCCAGGACAAGCCCTTATGGACTTAGCTACACTGCCACTATATTGGAGGGTTCAGTCAAGATCACAAACTAGTGAATATTTTGTTTACAACACATGCTGTGGTGAAATGGGAAAGAAAGGCAGTGGTGGAGGATTTACTCTAAAATATGCTTAATCATTTGACTATCACATTGTTTGTCATTTTAAGCCCTGTGTTCAAATTTCTCAATGAACCCAGATATCCAAGAGGATTCCTTATTTATACAAAACAGTAAAAAAAAAAAAAAAAAAACAGTGTCAGTGAAAAGATAAGTAAACTTCGCAGTCATTCACAGTCAAAAGGGTGATTTTCCTGTAATTTTAAACACCCATTACGATACTTTTTTTCCAGTGTAATGTTGAGGTTTCCTCTGTCTTAGGCAGTGTGTGTTTAATGAGCACATCTCCTCATTTTGCTTCATTAACGCTGAATGTGCTCTCTTGTGGTTCTGGTTTATGTGGCAAATGATCTCTGCAGCTAACTGCTCCTAAAGCAGTCAAATTAACTATACCTCTTAAATCTTAAGCACATTTCCAATCTAAAGAAGAGCTGTCCCACATCATAGCTTGAGTAGAAGGTAATTGGAGGAATTGATGTCTGGGGACTTTTTTAATTATGCATTCATTTGGGTGGCTTACGAGCTTAAAGACGTTTATGTGGCCAGCATCTGCCCCCTCACTGTGCAACAGGCCCATGTATGGGGAAAAACCAAGCACTGTATGTTTCGCACATACATTTTAAAGCAAGAAAGATCTAAACTTGTTTTATCAAATGCTTTCTTTATAAGGGTTGTCACAATGCTAGAGTTGTAAAAATGTTATAGGTAGAATTTTAGCATAGGGAATTCTCCATCAATTTAAAGATCCAAAAAAAGAGCCACAGAAATCATTATCGTTATATTATTAATAGGATGTGTCTTTCGGCAGCCAGCAAGACAGGCTTTTACGTAGTGGTCTTTTTTACATCAAGGTGTGTGTTTTAGCTAAAACAACTGCATAAAATGAGTTAAAAGTCAGAGAAACGGAAACCCTTAATGAATAAATACTGCCCGAAACCTGCTGTTTTAAATCATCAAAATACACAGGTGATTGACTTTGAATTTAATGTTTTTATTTTTTTGTACCTATTGGCAAAGAAAGTTTAGCAGATAAACCCTCTCATCCACTCATCTTTGTGTCAACAATAACTAAACTAGAAAAGCACTCCGAGAGCGCAGACCTCTGCCAAGCAGCTCACCCACCCAACATTATTGTCCTATATTTATTTTACACACACATTGTGGAATGAAAAATATCAATCTGCAAGAAGTGTAATGATTGTTGACATAAATATCATCCAATAGAGTGACCTAGTAAGTAGTAGGTCTTCTAACTTGTTGACTGAATCAATTTGCTGCTGCTTGTACAGATGTTGGTGTTGTGGCACCAGCCTGTCAGTCTGAGTAAAACCACAGCGCTTGGGTGCGCGGCCTGTTCGCTCTATGTGGAATCTGGGGGTTAGGTTTTTACTCACACACACACAGACTTCTACTATGACATTATCCGCAACCTTGTTTCGTGTGATTAACAGGCACGGCTTGAAGGACTGCGAGCGAGCAGAGCTGCCGTGTTTGTTTCTATAACATTAATGGGCTCACAGTAATTTTACTAGTAGCTGTGAGCTGTAGAGGACTGGGATGTTTATGACAGTTTCAGGGGAGTCTGCTGCCTTAATTTGTCTTAGAAACCAAGGCTCCAGGAAAAGCACTGGTATTTCTCCATCAGCAATTTCTTCATCCTCTCTGCTATGTCTGTGAGTAGAACTGCATGCACAGCTTTCACTGCTGATTGGCTGTTCTGTGTGCTGTGGCTCTGCATGTAACCAGAGCGTGTTACCAATCCGATGGTGCTGTGGGTGGGACAATGCTGGAGACAGAGTAGAGACAGCAGACGGAGCAGCGTGGAGAACTCCTCCCTGGCATTGCAAGGGAAGCTGGGAAATGTAGTGACATAGGCTTGAAAAACTAGACATCAGTTTGCAAATAAACTACAATTCCAATAATGCCATAAATGAATGGGATTGCAGTTATAAACTTAAATGTTTTTTTGTGACATCAGTCTGGATCGGATCAGCACCAAAATGTATTTGCTTCTTCCTTGGCCCAAATCACACCTCTGGTAAAATTTTCATGTAAATCCATCTAGTAGTTTTTGCGTAATCTTGCTAACAGACAAACAAACAGACAGACCCTGGTGAAAACATAACCTCCTTGGCGTAGGTAATAACTGCCTGACAAATTCAGAATAAAAGCACTGAATGAGAATGCAGGTGGACCTCTCATTGAAAAATATGCCGTATTCCCTGTATGTCTCCCAAAAGCTACAAGACTTCATAGACAAACATAGACCATTGGTATATTAGACAAGGTGTTGCCAAACTTTTCAGCTCAAGACTCCAAAATAACAAAATCAATGTAAAGAGCAGCAGATCCCTACACTGTTGCTGCATTTTAAGGCCTTTTCAACATTACCCCTATTTCATCATAAACTTCACCTGATGGTCAGGGAAGGAAATGATTAGGGATGGGAATCGAAAACCA